>ML316571.1:0-32190 GCA_005239505.1 Nicotiana paniculata | reverse complement strand
GCACCCAAACAATGGCATGCCAAATTTGATCAAACAATGTTGGCAAGTGGGTTTAAAATCAACCAGTGCAACAAATTCGATATGAAAGACTTAGGAGTTGCGGAGCCAGCTAAAACTTAACAGGGTTGAAGCATCTTCTTGGAATCACTAAGGAAAGTGATCTTAGGATCAAAATTCACAAGACTCCATAAGGTCTAGCATTATCACAGTCTCACTACATTGAAAAGGTACTTGACAAGTTCAAGTATTTGGATTTCAAAATTGCCAAGACTTCAATTGACGTGAGTTATGCACTTCAAAAGAATGAAGGTGAAAGTGACTCACAACTGGACTATGCAAGAGTATTGGGAAGTTTGATGTATATAATGAATTGTACGCGACCCTATATAGCATGTGCTATTAGCAAACTGAGTCGATTTACAAGTAATCTCAATCAAATACATTGGATGGCAATGAAACGAGTTTTTGGGTATCTGAAACATACCCAAAATTATGCTTTGCATTATACAAATATCCCTCCGTGATCGAGGGATACAATGATGCAAATTGGATCACCGGATCATCTAAAGTTAAATCCACGAGTGGATATGTTTTCACAATTGGGGGTGGAGCAGTGTCTTGGAAATCATCCAAACAAACGTGCATCACCCGTTCTACAATGACATCTGAATTCATTGCTTTAGNTTTGGCCCAAACATTTGGCACCTATTTGTATACATTGTGATAGTCAAGCGACAATAGGGAGGGCAGGGAGCGTTATGTATAACGGAAAATCTCGTCATATACGTTGGAGACATAATACCGTTAGACAACTACTCTCTAGTGGTGTTATCACAATTGACTACATAAAGTTAAGAGATAACGTGTCAGATCCACTTACAAAAGGCCTATTTAGAGAGACAGTTGAAAGATCATCAAAGGGTATGGGGTTAAGGCCTAGGACAAGTCATCGTGGCGGTAACTCTACCTAGCTGACTGGAGATCCCAAGAGCTAAGTTCAAAGATATCAAACAAAGTCATGAATGACGGTTCAACATTGTCAAATAACTCAACTCATTCTCGTGATGAAGACAATGTTCAGAAATCAAGGTAAAGCATTAAGGCTTTTTGATGAGTCAATAAAGCTTAAAGCTTTTTAATGATTTGCTAAGTATGGAAGGATATGACCAGATAGTGTGTCTTTAAGATTACACGTTTAGAAATCACCTATGTGAGTGTGAAGTGTAAGCCGCTTCAAGGGGAATGAAAGTAAAGGCCCATTCTCTAAGCACTCATGAAACCAGACGGTGTTCATGGCTGAAACGAACACAACCGTGAGAACCATAGATGGTTAAGGATTGATTGTGTGACTTATGTTGTCTAGGTATACAACAAAGCTCGACGGTTCAAAGATATCAAATCTACCGATTGACCGAGTATATCCGATATAAGTTCACTACGGAAAGTTCAAAGGGAAACCTACTTATCCAGATGCAATTAATTCTTGCATGTAAAACACACACACGTCCGTGCATTCCTTTATTTTATAGCCATTCCCCATTCATGTGGGGGATTGTTGGTCTTTAAGCTTAGTGTAGCTTAATTTTAAGCTTGGTATAGGTTAAAGAGAGTGAATAGAAAATGGTGGGAAAATAAATGAAGGGAAGTGAAATTTTGAATTAGTGCATTTTGTCCCTCATTGGAAGAAGGAAAGAAAATCTATGTGTATATATAGAGAACCTCTTCTTCTAGCTCTTAAAGAGTTGAGAAGAAGGCAAGCCTCACGTCGTCGTCGTCGCTCGGCTCGGCTTCGGCTTCGAATTCGAATTCAGATTCGGATTCGGATTCGGATTCGGTTAAAGATCGATTGATTGATTAATCTTTTTAGACAAAGGTCCGGTCCATTTTTCTTTCCCGGATTATTTTAAATCCGTTTTTAATGTTCCCACAATCTTCACACCTGTTCCAACAGCTATGGTTGTTCTGAAAGGTTGCAAAACCTTTTCAGAAGTTCTGAAAGGTTGCAAAACCTTTTCAGAAACAGTACGAAATTGGCTATAAATATGCCTTGAATCCCAGAATCTTTACTTACTAAACTTTCTAATCTTCTTCTTCTTCTTCTGCACAAAAATATTCCAGTGTGTTTTACGACCATCAAGTGGTTCGCCGATCATCGGATTTTTTGGTACCGATACGCTGGTGAGTTAAATCATTCTATCCTGGGAAGATATATTCCAAAACCTCGGGTACTTGAGGGGAATAATTTCCTTAAGGACACACTGTGTATTCAGTGGGCTCAGTTTATTCTTGTATTATTTTTTTTCAGAAGAGAAGTTGAGGACGTCTGGACTAACGCGCCTGCGCTCAGCACACGCTAGTGATCGTGCTAGTCAGGTTTCTTACTGTCCCAGATAAATCCCACTAGCGCGGCCGCGCTAGAACCCGCACTAGTGAGGTTTCTCACTGTTTCTGTATTTTTAAAAAAATTATTATTTTATTATACAGCAATACAGATTACTAATATAATACACGTCCTCATACCAATAATATTGACTAGATACTTTCTTCTTATTTTCACGAAAAAGTTGCTTCTTGAGACTAATAAATTCTTTACATTTCTACCATTGATTGACTTGCTTATTTGTTGAAAAAACGTCTTCCCTCTTCAAGATTGCTACAGTGAATATTGTCCACGTCTAGCATTACTGGAGATTGGTTGGCTACTAAAATTTCCTTTTAAACAGCTTAATTTCATATTTTAGGTTGTGCCAAAAAAATTTCTTTGGAGTAACTGCATTGGTGGAAAAATAAACTAGCTACGTGGACTAATGGTATATTAACAGGTGGTATAAGAGTCAAAAAGATAAATAAGAGTGAAGGTTAGGAAAAGTATGAGTAAAACACCCGCGGGATCACTTACAAATATACCGTCGCTTACAAGGATACCGTACCTGACATCTGGAAAAGAAGACATAGGCGTAGGACGGATACCACGATAAAGGAAGGTTCATAACTAGCCTCGAATATGGAAAGAAATCGACATAATCCCTTATTGTACGCGATTGACTATTATTACCATGACCGTTATAAATTATCTGAATAATGGGTAATCAATATAATAAATATTAGTAACGGGCGAGAATTAAGTAGCACAAAATAATTACACATTGTAACCTTATATAAACCCCCTTACCATATCTTGTACGATTATCAAGGAATTCATAAAAATATATTGTCAATCACTTAATTTATTCTATGTTATTTGAAGATTCTTGTTCAATCTTCTTGGAAGGAAGCTGCGATTATCAATAAGATTTCTTTTTTCTTATTCTTTCAATGTTTTGTTTCCATTATTTATTATTCATCTACATTAGGAAAAGTGAAGCAAATTGGTTATTAAAAATCCGAATTTTTTATTATTTGCTTTGAGCATAAAAATTATTTGTTGGTTAAACAAATTGGTTCCGTTACCAAAAAGTCTAGTAATCTTTTCACTTTTCATTTACATATTTTGTCTTTAGCAATACATTATATCCGACACTAATGAAATTATTCAGATTGAGATATGGACAACAAGATGACTCCTCTCCACCGCACTCTCACACATACTCCACAGGGTTAGCGAGAAATTTCACCTACCAGATCCACTAATCGTAATGCTAGACAACAACATGAGGAATAGTCAAATGAACAAGATAACTTGAAACAATTTATCACGCAGTAGATTAGTGAAATTTTGTGTGCTTTTCAAGTGGTTTACCGAGTATTGTTCAGGAGGCTCCACCACTAGTTAACACAATCGTGAAAAACCATCATTCAAGACTTGAAAACTAGGAAGTGGGAAGATACCAAATAATTCTGGAGCCGGAGGGCCAGGTACACTAAATAATTCTAATTTATAAAATCTAGTTCTGACCTTGCAGAAATAGCTCAAGGAACAAAACGAGCGGATAGATAAAATACCGGGAGTACCTCCCGTGATTAAAGGAGTGGATATTTAAAAGTATTCATAGAAACCATAGAATCCAAGTGCAACACCGTTACTAATACCGAAAAATTTCAAGATGCCCGATACTCCCAAATATGATGGGACTACTGACCCACGAGATTACGTCACCGCATTTACTACAGGAGTCAAGGGCAACGATTTAACCAAGTAGAAAATCAAATCAGTGTTGGTGAAAAAATTCGGTGAAAAACCCTACGAAAATGGCACTAACATGGTATTCTCTCTTACCTAAAAATTCAATTTACTCTTTTGTTGAGCTTGTCGATTCATTCATAATAGCATATTGAGAAACTCAAAAAATAGAGAGAATAATGGAAGATATCTTCAAGGTAAAACAAGGGAGTATAGAATTGCTCCGAGAATTTGTGGATTGATTCCAACGAGAAAGAATGATGTTACCTCGTGTACCTGATAACTGTGAGGCACTTGAATGAGAGAACTTTAAAAGCCATGAGAAAATTAGAGGAAAGCTTATAGGGATTGCATGCAACTACTTAGAATGATGTTTATAACACGTATAGCACAAAGTTATGAATAGAAGAATATACGTTGTCCCAACGAAGGTGGATGAGAGATTCAGACCTAGACGCTCAGAATCAGAAAGGAGATCCAGAAAAAATAGGTACAAACCTTACATGGGACTTGCAGGACGAGATCTTAGGTCAAAACCAGAACATGCATGTTTTGACCAGAGATCAAGGCATAAGGAGGCAAGTTTTTCTTCTCGATTTTTAAAGGAATGGGACATAACAAGGAGTAACAATCAAAATTTCCGATAAAAAATAGGAGATTATAATTTCAATGCCAGTACTTTTGAGTTAGTAGTAGTTTTAAGAGGTATGGGTGATAAGGTGCGATGGCCAAAAGAGATAAGAACGGATCCCAGCAAAAGAAGTCAAGAATTCTAGTGTGAATTTCATAATGATCATGGTCATAGAACAGTAGATTGCAGAGTCCTACAAGCAGAGGTTGATTATTTACTGAAAAAAAGTTATCTCACTGATCTATTTAGTGAGAAAGAAAAGCAGTCTTATATGAAAAACATGCAAGAACCACCAAATTCCTCATCGCCAAAAAGGACGGTGAATGTAATAACTGGGGGTGAGGAGGTTAATGGAGTTACATACAGGACAACAAAAAGAACATCCAATATCTCAATGGCCCACGGAAAGTGTATTCGGCAAGTCTTGGAAGGAAACAACATAACATTTGACGATGAGGATACGAATGGCGTGTTCACCCCTCATAATGATGCACTTGTAATATCATTACTTATTTATGATACTAATTTCAAGCTAGTTTTTTTGATCCAAGTAGCTTTATGAATATCATATTATCAAGAGTGGTAAATGAGATACAAGCAACTAATCATGTGACTCAAGGCTCGATCTTTTTCTGGGTTCGACAATTCAAGTGTTATAATAACGGGAGAATTTTTTTTATCAACATTCGCCGAGGGTGTCATGAAAGACACTAAATTCCAAGTGGTGGATGCAGACGTGGCTTACAACATAATTTTATGAAGGTCGTGGATCCATGACATGGATACGGTGCAGTCAATATTACAACGGGTTATGAAATTCCCATAATAATAGGAAATTCGTCAGATAAGGGGAGATCAGCAGGCGGCGTGAGAAACCAACAAAATTGATGTGGCAAGCGAACATCCAAAGACTGAGATGAAAAATATTAATTACAGTGTCTAGCTGAGGAGAATTTATTTTCTACCTCAGCAAAAAGTGCAAGGAATGAAACAGATATAGATGTGAGGCCTAACATGATCCAAGAACCTAAGGATAATGAGACTATTAAAATAACTACGGAAGAACTCAAAGCTGTTGTATTATTCGTTCACTGGCTAGACAGAAAATTCTATATTGGGGCAAACTTAAGCCCGTAATTGAAAGGTAAGTTAATTGAATTTTTATGCACTAACGATGATTGTTATGTCTGGTCGTACTTAGATATGATAGTATCCCACTAGAGGTAATGACTCATAAGTTAAATTAAGGTCGATTACACCCCCCTCGTGAATCTAAAGAAATGAAAGCAAAGAGCATTCAAGAATCAGTCAAGAGGAGATGCAGAAACTTCGAAAAATTGGTTCAATTTGATAGGTAAAATGCCCTATTTGGTTAGCTAATGATGTTGTAATGCCAACGAAAAATGGAAATGGCAAGTATGTGTATATTATACTGATCTAAATAAGCATGCCTCAAAGATTCATTGCCTTTACCGCATATTAATCAACTAATTGATTCTACCACTGGTCATGAACTTTTAAGTTTTTTAGAAGCTTATTCTGGATAAAATCATATAAAAAGGGATTCCTTATACGAGGAAAAAGCTTATATTATTACAGACATGGGAAATTATTACTACAAAGTCATGCCTTTTGGTTTGAAAAATGCTGAAGTTACATACCAGATGTTTGTGACCGAGATATTCCAAGAACATTTGGGGAAAACCATGAAAGTCTACATGAATGACATGATGGTAAAATCGGCACAAGCAGAAGATCATCTCAAGCATTTGAATGACTCCGCAAGTATAATAAGAAGTTGAACCCAGAGAAATGCACTTTGGCGTGGACTTACCTAAATTTTTAAGTTTTCTTGTCTCTAGTTAGGGGATCAAAGTAAATCTGGCTCAGATTAAAGCGACTGAATAGATACCGGACGTGCTCACAAGTAAAAAGGAAGTACAAAGATTAATTGGGAGAGTAGCAGCTCAGGAGAGATTCTTATCTATATCCTCAGAAAAATGTTTTAAATTCTTCTCGTTATTGAAGAAATAAAATCAATTTGAATGGACTGATAACTATCAACAAGCTTTGAAAGTTTGAAAGAATATATGCCAAAATTGCCTCTGTT
The DNA here is from genome assembly GCA_005239505.1 of Nicotiana paniculata. Lineage (NCBI taxonomy): Eukaryota > Viridiplantae > Streptophyta > Magnoliopsida > Solanales > Solanaceae > Nicotiana > Nicotiana paniculata. The sequence goes on along the minus strand of ML316571.1, from coordinate 25,329 downwards.
GTCAAAGCCAAGGGATGGAGAGAGATTACACATCTACTTAGCCGTATCAGAAGTAGCAGTAAGTGCGGTATTGGTGAGAGAAGATAAAGGTACATAATCTCTAATTACTATGTTAATAAATCTTTGTTGAATGCTGAGATATGATATCCTCATCTAGAAAAACTAGCACCAACGTTAATAATGTCATCAAGAAAGTTATGACCGTATTTTTAATGTCATCCTATTTCAGTCATAACTAATTTTACATTAATAAATATTTTACAAAAATATGAGCCATCGGGAAGATTAGCTGAATAGGCAGAACTTAGTGAATATGATATTGTTTATCAGCCTCGAACTTCCATAAAGTCACAGGTATTAGTAGATTTCAGTTTGCGCTTACTTCCTGAAGCTAAAAATGAGGTACATGATATTTACTTGATCTAATATGGGGACTTAGACATTATACACTGATGGATCCTCAAATGTAAAAGGGGCGGGTTTGGATATTGTCTTAATTTCACCTTCATGAGAAATTACTAGGCAAGCAATAAAATGTTACCCTATAACTAATGATGAAGTCGAATATGAGGTAGTAATTGCAGGTTTGGAACTTGCAAAAGAGATGAGGATTGATCAAGTTTAAATCAAAAGCAACTCACAACTTGTGGTGAATCAAATGTAAGGGAATTACGTGGCTAGAGAAACACAAATACAATAGTATTTGGAAAAAGTGCAAGAATTATTGCATCGGTTCCAAGTATGAAAAGTTATTCAAATATCAAGGGAGGAGAATGTGGAAGCTTATGCTTTAGAAAATCCGGGATCAGTAGCTGATGTGTCAAAATACATAAATTGCAATCGTGGTGCACCTATTTGTGAATTTAAATAATTTAACATGGTATTGGAGAAATAAATTTGTGAATTATCTGCATTATTTAATATTACCTGAGGATAAAAATCAATCCCAATTGTTGCAAATAAAAGCAACTTGATATTGCTTAGTAGAAGGCAATTTGTATAGAAAGATATTTGGTGTACCTGTAGCTCGGTATCTTGGACCCTTACAAACTGAATATGTGATGCGAGAGGTACATGTGAAAATCACGCTGGTGGAAGGTCACTAGTTAAAACACTAATAAGAGTAGGGTATTATTTGCCAAAGATGGAAGACAAAGCAGAGAACTTTGTAAAAAGGTGCGATAAATGCCAACAATACGTAAATAATATGCATCAACCAATAGAGTTTTTTCATGCGATTATCGCACCATGGCCGTTTATGAAGTGGAGAATGGATATCATAGGTTCTCTATCACAAGCACTAGGAAAGGTACCGTTTTTATTAATTCTAATTGATTATTTTTCTAAGTGGGTGGAGGCAAGTGCCTTAAAACAGACATGAGAAAAGGAAGTTATCGACTTCATTTGGAGGAATATTATTTGCAGATTTGGGGTTCCAAGAAAAATTATATGTGATAATGGGCCACAATTCATGGGAGCAAAGGTCACTGCCTTTTTCAAAGGATGGAAATTAAACGGATTACTTTAACATCGTATCATCCTGTAACTAATGGACAAGAAGAGTCGATAAATAAAATTATTATCAACAATATAAAGAAATATTTGGAAGAATTAAAAGGCATGTGGCATGAAGTTCACCTGGGGTATCACAGGCCTACAAAACAAAGGCAAAAATAAGCACGGAAAAAACTCCATTTTCACTTATTTATGGTACTAAGGCATTAATTTCAGTGGAAATATGAGAAAACCAAACCTGGGGTATGAACATACAAATGAAGTATCCAATGAGAAAGAACTTTGTAAAAATTAGGATTTGATATAAGAACAAAGAGAAGCAGCGTTAATACAGATGGCAACACAAAAGCAAAGGATTGAGCGACACTACAAGAGAAGAACGAATCTTTGATATTTCAAGATTGGGGCCTATAATGACCCGACCGATCATTTTGAGTGCTTCCTATTTGATGCTTTACTTATGTGTATTTCAGGTTTCACGACTTTCTGGGATGGTTGGTTTCGGTTTGGGAATGTTTCAGAGTGAATTGGGACGCTTAGTCACAAGGTTGGAAGCTTAAGTTGAAAGAGTTGACCAGATTTTGACTTTTGTCTAGATAACTCTGGAATGGAGTTTTGATGGTTCCAATAATTTTTTATGGCGATTTTGGACTTAGGAGTGTCCAAATTTTGATTTGGAGGTCTGGAGGTTGGTTTAGTGCTTTTTGGCGAAAGTTGAAAAGTTAAAGGTTTGGAAGGTTGAGAGGTTTGACCCAGAGGTGGATTTGTTGATACGGGTTAAAATTTTGGTTTCGGGAGTTAGAATAGGTCTGTTGTGTCATTTGGGACTTGCATGAAAAATATGAGGTCATTCGAAGTCGATTTGATATGGTTCGGCATGAGTTTTGGAAATTGGAAGTTCATTAGTTCATTAGGCTTGAATTGGAGTGCGATTCGTGGTTTTGATGTTGTATTGTGTGATTTGAGGCCTCGAGTGATTCTGTATTATGTTTTGGGATTAGTTGGTGTGATTGGATGGGGTCCCGGTGGCCTTGGGTGTGTTTCAGACCATATCCACATATTTGGACTGTTGATTCAGTGCTTTTGGTTTCCTTATTCGCGATCGCAAAGAGGCTATCCCGATTACAGAAGGTATGTTGTTGGCAGGGTGTTTTTTCAATGTGTTCGCGGAAGGAGCTCATGTTCGCAGAGCTTTGGGAGGCATAGGTCATCGCAGTCGCGATGAGGTTGTCGTGTCCGCGTACTTAAGGAGCCCAGCTGGGGCGTCAGGCTTTTAGCCTTCGCGATCGTGGGGGTGTGGATGCATTCGTGAAGGCTTAGGGGATGGACAACATCACATTCATGAGCGTGATGTCGTATTCGCGTAGACCATTTCTGGCGCAGTGTTGATACTCTCACGATTGCGAAGGGTATGCCTGGGCATAATGTTTTAGATACTCTATTTCGAGGGTTTGAGTTATTATATCACATTTGAGTTAAAGAACTCGGATATGGTCGATTTTGGAGAGGATTTTCACGATTTGGATTGGGGTATGTGTTTTTTACTCGCATTTGTTCATTATTCATAATTCCGTCTTCGTTTTTAGCATTTAATTGGTTAATTAAAGTGAAGGAAATGGGGATTTTAGTAAAAACTTTTCGAAAGTAAAATTGAGGCTTGAAGTTTAATTTTGTGGTCGAAATTGGATAAAATTGATATGGTTAGACTCGTATTGGAATGTGTGTTCGAAATTTATGAGTTAGTCGGGTTCCGAGGTGCGGCCACAGGGTTGGCTTTTTGGGTTGACTTTTTGATTTTGGTTAAAGATCTTAGCTTTATCATTTGGAATCATTTCTTATGGCTTATTGATGGTATCAAATTATTTTGGCTAGATTCGAACTGTCCAAGGTTGATACACGCGGGAAGGGCTTGTTAGAGGAGTGATTTGTCTTGCTTGAGGTAAGTATCTTACCTAAACTTGGTTGAGGCACTAGTTACCTGAATTATTTTGACAGCTTCATTCTATGAGTGGTCCATATGTGTGGGGGAGCCCATATGGGTGCGTGGGGGTGCTGTTTCATGCTCGGGGTAGTTCTTAGGCTATGATATGCCTTAATTTGATTGCTAAGCTTCATTTGTGATGTTTCTCCTATTTGTACCCATTTTATGAGCTATTTTGTACCACATTTGGGTTACGTTGAGTTTATTATCCTAATTGAACTTGATAAACTATTATTTCATGATGAAAGCGCCTGATTAAACTGTGATAGCACACATCACATGCCTACACCATAGCATGTCAGTTATACATGTCCATGAGTATGAAACTTGATTTTCATTGATCATGTACATGTATACTTGTATATCTTCTTTTGTGTAATATGATCTAGACTAGTAGCCTGTGACCATGTCGGGAGGATTGTTATTATTGGCATGTGAGTTGTCAGTGTGGTTGGTATAATTGGCACGTGAGTTATCCGTGCAACACGTGATTTGTCCGTGCAGATCCAGATAATGATATTATTAGCACATGACTTGTCCGTGAAGCACGTGAAGTGTTTGTGCAGCATATGGATATGGACCCATCCGCCTAGGGTCACCCTCTCATGTTCCTTCTTGATGGTGTACACACGGAGTGTATGTTCACTAATCAATGGTTTGGTACTGTGTTGGAAGTTTTGAGGAAAATCTAGCTAGTGTTGTTTGGTTATTGCATTTCATCACTACTTGAAATTTCCATGATTGTTTACCTGAATAACTTGCATATCATTTTTAAATGCTGGATCATTACCTGAGCAGAGTACTTGAGTAAATGTGTGCACCAAGGTGGTTTTTGTCTGTGATTTCATGATTTGATCATATTACTTTCTTATACCTGCTAAATTTATGAACTGTACAGGTTATAGAGAGTATCATTGATAATTTTTGCTTCTAATACCTTGCCGAGATTAGTTATGATACTCGCTAGGTACATGGGATTGATTGTACTCATACTACACTTTCCACTTAATTGTACAGGTCCAGGTGTCAGACCCAGTTACCAGTAGAGAAATTTTGCTTGTTGAGATGTATGAGAGACAAGGTAGAGGTTCATTCCTATCGCACTCTTGGCGTCTCTTTCCATTTGTACTATTGTCTTTATTTTCGGATAGTATTGTTATTTAGCTTGTAGACTTGTATTTCTATTTTAGAGCTTATGACTCCGTATTTACCAGTTTTGAGGGATTTATCATGTATTCACGATATAATGCTATGTTGAAACATTAGACTTGTGTCATTTTTTGTCCTTTCCGTATTTGTATTTCATTCTTTAGTTATGCTTGGATTGCCTAGCAAGAGAGTTAGGCGCCATCACGCCCTAGTAGTAGTGTTAGGTCGTGACAAGCTGGTATCAGAGCCCTAGGTTCATAGGTATCACGGGTCATTAGAAAGTTTAGTAGAGTCTTACGGATCTCTACAGAGACGTGTATACTTATCTTCGAGAAGTTATCAGATTGTTAGGAAAAACTTCAATCTCTAACATTCTTGTCGTGCAGGTTTGTTATTATCGAAGTTTGAACCTTGGCTCTTCTACTCTGTAACAGATGGTGAGGATACATGCGACTGGATCAGGCGGGCCGGCACTAGTACCGCCAGTTGGGGCCCCGAGAGGCCACGGCTGCGGTAAAAGTCGAGGTGGGGGCTCACACTACGTCTAGGGAAGCACTTGTGGAGCCACCAGTTACTCCAGTTGAGGAGAAAGTTCCGGATATTGTTGAGACGGTTAAACTAACTCATACACCGGAGATACCTATTATTATTCCTGGTCTTCAAGAGGCTTTGGCTCAATTTTGACTATGTGCACGGGCTTGGCTCAGGCGGTCACAGTCCTAGTTGCACCAGCTACCTCACAGGCTGGGGTAGGTGCCTACGCTCCTGTCGCATGTACTTCAAATCAGCTAGGTCAGGGTCATTAGACACTAGGGGTGTTACTAGTTCAACTAGTTATTTCTGCTCGGGTCGAGGTTGGTCCCCCTATGACTGATGAGGAGCATAAGAGGTTGGAGCGGTTTAGAAGGCTTGATCTGCCAGTGTTCAGCGTAGGGGAGTCAGAGGATGCTCGGGATTTTTTGGACCACTATCAATGGATTTTTTGTACAACGGGTATTTTGGAAACCAATGGGGTTGCATTTATTACTTTTCAACTGACAGGGGCAGCCTATAGATGGTGGTAGACTTATGAGTTAGACAGGCCAACTGGCACAGTGCCACTTATATGGCATGAGTTCTCCTTTCTCTTCTTAGAGAGGAACTGTGAAGAGAGTTTGAGTAGATACATCAGGAGGATATGGCTGTCACCCGGTACAAGATGAGGTTTACATATTTGACACGAGATATATGGTTGGTTACCATAGAGAGGGAAAATATCAAGAGGTTCACTAATGGCCTCAACTATGGTTTACATTACAGTTTGGCTCGATAGGTTGAGATAGATGCCAGGTCTGACCAAGTAGTCTAGATTGTTAGGTGTTTGGAGTAGGTTCGCAAGCTTGAGCGTGAGGAGCAGGAGGCTAGGAGAACTCACGGTCTAGGTGGTTTCAGAAGTGCCTCATCTGGTGGCCAGTCATATTACAGCAAAGATCATCTTTTTAAACCCGATCAAATATCTCGCCATGTTACTCGTGGTTATTTAGTTAGCACAGTTCATTCCATGCTCGCGCATATCAGTCATCATTCAGTGCGCTGGTGGCATAGAGTTCTTATCGTGCTCCATATGTTCAGGGTCCTACCGGTAGTTATTCGAATTATCAGGGTCAGCAGCTTCATCAGCGGAAGGGTTGCTTTGAGTGCAGGGACTTGAGTCATCTGAAGAGAGATTGCCCCAAACTTATGATAAGGGTTCCACAATAGAGATCACAACCTATGATATCAACACCAATAGCTACACCATCACCCCACCTAGCTAGGGGTGGGGCATAGTCAGTTCGAGGTCTCCATAGAGGGGGAGGTTGATCAGGTGGTGGACAGGTCCGTTGCTACAGTTATGCTTCAGTGTTATTTTACCCTAGTTCCATTTATTCATATGTGTCATCATACTTTGCTCGTTATTTGGATATTCCTCGTGATTCTTTAGTTATGCATGTTCATGTATCTACACCTGTAGGGGATTCTATTATGGTGGATCGTATATATCGGTCGTGTGTGGTTACCGTTGGAAGTTGTGCGACTAGGGATGATTTATTGTTGCTCAACATTGTTGATTTTGACGTGATCTGGGCATGGATTGTTGTTACCATGTCACGCTATTCTTGATTATCACGCTAACATAGTGACATTGGTGATGCTAGGGTTGCCTAGGGTTGAGTGGAGAGGTTCCCTAGATTATGTTCCTAATAGGGTGATTTCATATTTAAAGGCTCAACAGATGGTTGATAAGGGATGTTTGGCGTATTTGGCCTTCGTGAGGGATGTTAGTACTGATATTCCTACTATCGAGTCAGCTCCGATAGTGAGAGATTTCTCAAATGTGTTTCCTGCAGATCTGCCGAGCATGCCACCCGACATGGATATTAATTTTGGTGTTGACTTGGTCCTGCGCACTCAGCCCATTTCTATTCCTCCATATCATATGGGACTAGCAGAGTTGAAAGAGTTAAAGGAACAACTTCAGAAATTGTTTGATAAGGGTTTCATCAGGCCTAGTGTTTCGCCTCGGGGTGTACCAGTTTTATTTGTGAAGAATAAGGATGGAAAACTATGACGATGTGTATGGATTACAAGCAGCTGAACAAAGCTACAACCAAGAACAAGCACACAATACCGTGTATTTATGATTTGTTTGATCAACTTAAGGGTGCTAGGGTGTTCTTGAATATTGATTTGAGATCGAGGTATCATCAGTTGAAGATTCGGATTTAGATATTCCAAAGACGGCTTTCAGGACACGCTATGGTCACTATAGGTTTCTGGTGATGTCGTTTGGGCTGACCAATGCCCCAACAATCTTTATGCACTTGATGAACAATGTATTTCAGCCCTATATGATTCCTTCGTCATAGTTTTCACTGATGATATATTTGTATATTCACGCAACCAGAAGGATCATGAGAACTATCTGAGGATCGTGCTCCAAACTTTAAGGGAGAAGAAGTTATATGCTAAACCCCAAGTGAGAGTTTTGGCTTGATTCAGTGGATTTTTTAAGTCACGTTGTGTCCAATGACGGGATTAAGGTAGATCCAAAGAAGATTGAGGCAGTTCAGAGTTGGATCATGTTGTCTTCTGCTACTGAGACCCAGAGTTTCCTTGGTTTGGCTGGGTATTATCGTTGTTCTATGGAGGTTTTCTTGTCCATTGTTGCATCTTTGACTAGATTGATCGAGAAGGGTGCCCTATTCAGGTGGTCTTTTGACTATAACTCCAGTTCAAATTTTGCCTTCGATATCGAGTATTTATAAAGTTTATTGTGATACTTCACGGATTGGCATTGGATGTGTGTTGATACAAGAGAGTAGAGTGATTGCTTATGCTTTGCGTCAGTTGAAGCCTCATGAGAAGAACTACCCTATACATGATTTGGATTTGGCAGCCTTTGTTCACGCATTGATGATTTGGAGGCACTATCTCTATGGCGTGTTTTGTGAGTTGTTCACAGTTCGCCAGAGTCTACAACAATTATTCAAGCAAAAGGATATGAACGTGATGCAATAAAGATGGTTAGAGCTACAAAAGTACTATGATCTCATCATTTTTTGAGTAGGAAGGCTGAGAGCATATGGGATCAACCCCACACATATGTGCCACTCATAGCACGAAGCTATCACATATAATTTAGGCAACTAGTGCCTCAACCAAGTTTAGGTAAGATACTTACCTCAAGCAAGCCAAACCACTCCTCTAACAAGACCTTCACACGTGTATCAACCTTCGGACAGCTCAAATTTAGCCAAAATAATTTAACACCATCAATAAAAGCCATAGAAAATGATTCCAAATGATAAAGCTAAGATATTTAACCAAAATCAAAAAGTCAACCCCGGGCCCGCACCTCAGAACCTAACCAAACTCATAAATTCCGAACACCCATTACGATATGATTTCAGCCATACCAATTTCATCCAATTCCAACCACAAATTGACTTCAAATCCTCAATTTTACTTTAGAAAAGTTTTTACTAAAATTCCCAATTTCATCACTTTAATTCACCAATTAAATGCTTAAAACGAAGATGGAATCATGAATAATGAATAAATTCGAGCCAAAAATACTTATCCAGTCATCTTGAAATCCCCTCCAAAATTTCCCAAATCCGAGCTCTCTAACTCAAAATATAATATAATAATTCAAACCCTAGTATTTAACACTGCCTCATCTTCTCTATCGCGAAGCACAATCAATACTGCCCCAGAAAATGGTCTACGCGAACGCGACATGGATGTTCAGACTTTGGCTAATCAGTTTGTGGGTTGGATATTTCGGAGCCTAGTCGGGTTTTTTCTTGCGTGTTTTTTCACTGGTTTCTTTGTTCGAGCACATCAAGGCGGGTCAGTATGATGATCCTCACTTGCTTGTCTTGAAGGACACGCTGTAGCATGGTGATGTCAAGGAGGTGACTATTGGGGATGATGGGGGTATTGAAGATGCAAGGTTGGATGTGTGTTCCAAATGTGGATGTGTTCCGAGGGTTGATACTTTAAAAGGCCCGTAGATTGTTGAGTATGATGAAGAAAGATATTGTTGAGTATGTTGCTCGGTGTTTGAACTGTCAACAAGTGAAGTACGAGCATCAGAGACCCGGTTTGTTTCAGAAGCTTAATATTCCGTATCATGATGGATTTTGTAGTTGGACTTCCACAGGCCTTGAATAAATTAGATGTAGTATGGGTTATTGTGGACAAACTGACCAAGTCTGCACACTCCATTCCAATTGTGACTACCTACTCTTCAAAGTAGCTGGCTCGAATTTACATTCGTGAGATTGTTCGCCTTCATGGTGTGCCTATGTCTATTATCTCGGATCAAGGCACTCAATTTAAATCACATTTTTTAGGGAAATACGGCGAGTGTTGGGTACACAGGTCGAGCTAAGTACAACCTTTCATCCCCAGGCGGAAGGGCAGTCCGAGCGCACTATTTAGATCATGGAGGAAACGTTACTGTCACGACCCATTTCCGGAGTCGTGATGGCACTTGTCGTGGAACCATGCAAGCCACCCATTTTATCTAACTAAATACAATTTCCAATAAAATATCCTTCTTAACAAGTCTGTGGATAAAATAATAATAAATCAAAATTTGGAAACTAGTTTATGAAATTCAAAACCCAAATCCTACAAACCCCGGATCCAGTGTCACACAGTCATGAGCTGCTAATACTTAATACAACCAAAAAATGACCAACATAGTCTGAAAATAAATACGACAGTAGAAAAGGAAGAGAAGACGAGATTACGGTCGTCAGCTGATACCTCATCAACTCTGATGAAACTGCTGCTACTCACTGACCAGAGCTGAATCCCGCTGTACCTGGATCTGCACACAAGTTGCAGGGGGTAACGTGAGTACACCAACTCAGTAGTAACAAAACCAAACTACGGGCTGAGAGGTAGTGACGGACTAAACCTCCGATAATTCGAACAACAGTATATAACTCGGACATGACAGTAATATATCAGGAAATAATCACGATGCATCAACATATGTCTGTAAATCTGCATCCTAGCATGAATTCATATAGAATCAAGAATGATGTATAATCAGTCATCAAACTCTCATAAGGTGGTCCACTCAGTACTAGACTACAGCCTCCCGGCCCAGGGAAGTCCATCCCGGATATTACATAAACACAAGTGACACTGTCACCTAGTACTGAGGAAAAAGGCCGATCCAGCCACCACGGAGAAGATCCATCTCCGGAACATAATACCCACGGAGGAAATCCATCTCCGGAACATAAGACCCACGAAGAAATCCATCTACGGAACATGAGACCCACAAAGAAGATCCATCTCCGGAACATAATACTCGGACAGGATCCATGTCCAAGGAAATCCATTCCTCAATATTTGTGCGCTCACTGGGGTGTAAAGACTCCGGAGGGTCTCCTTTCAGCCCAAGCGCTATATCAAGCCAACGATGGCAGGATTCCAGGATCGTTGCGGTGTGCAGTCCGACCTCATAACTGTCTCAAAACCAGGCTTCAAGCCTCACTCAGTCAGTACCTTCCAGTCTCACTCACAATGCTCTAACATATGAAAATAATCCCAAACCAATGATAATATAGAATAAACTAGCAACTTACAAGACCGAGGCATGAAATATATACTATAACAGGACTGAGTACATGAAAACAATAATCACAGATAGAGACAGCAATAATTGACCATTCCGGTCTGAACATATCGGCGTGAAGGCTTAACATTTATACTTAGCATGATTTCTATTTCGTTCAAGGTAATTACCACCTTCACAGTACAGATATCAACCTGAGATAACCATTAGACAGTGCCATGGGATGAGACGGGCTACAAATATTCGGTGTACGCCCGCATACCCGTCACTTGGCAAGTGCGTCACCTTAATTAACATCAAATATCAGATAGTTTGGGGTTTCGAACCCTCAGTTCCAAGTTTGAAAGCGTTACTTACCTCAAAGCCGGCTAATATACTACTCTGCAGTGCCCTTGCCTCTAAATTCGTCCTCCGAGTGCTCCAAATCTACCAACAATCAGATGTATGTCATTATCATATGCTAAGGAACTAATCCCAATCGAAATGTATCAAAAATACTCAAAAATTCCGAAATTGGTCAAAGCCGATGCCCGGGCCCACGTCTCGAGACTCAGAAATTTTTATACCAAACGTTTCTTCATCATCTCACGAGTCTGTACATATAAAGAACACTGAATTCGGATTCCAAATGACACCTCAAATCCCGATTTTAAAGACTTTTAATCCCAAGCCCTAATTACCCAACTTACTCTGATTTTCCCTAATTTCCACTATAAATCTGACCTTTAATCACATATAAACAAGTTTAGAGTGCAAAAACCTTACCTTGGTGAAGAACTATCGAATCCCCTCTTCAAAACCCTTCCAAAAGCTTCAAACCCAGATGAAATATTGAGAAAAATGGCTAAAATTCGTGAAGGCACGTTTTTATACTTTCTGTCCAATGGGTCCGCACCTGCGACCACTTACTCCCACCTGCGGATCCCAGGTGCGCACCTGCGGAAAATCCCAAAGATCCTAACTTCCGCACCTGCGATCGACCTCCGGCACCTGCGGCCTCGCAGGTGCGACAATTAACTCGCACCTGCGGAATCCTATCACTTAACCAAAGATCTGCACCTGGGTTGCCACGTCCGCTCTGCGAGAACACCAGCAACAGCAACATCAGCAGTGACAAAACCATTCAAAACTCCCTGTAAACCATCTGAAACCATCCCGAGCCCCTCGGGACCCCAACCAAACATACCAACGCATCATATATGATCATTCAAACTTAGTCGAGCCTCCAGAACATTAAAAATAACATCAAAACACCAAAATCACATCAAATTCAAGCCTAAGAACTTTGAAATTTCTAAAATCCTCCAACGATGTCGAAACTATCCAAAACAACTCCGATTGACCTGAAATTTGGCAGACATATCCAAAATGACATTACGAACCTGTTCCTAATGTCGGAATTCCATTCCGACCCCGATAGCCTATTTTCCACTGCCAACAGGAAATCGCCAAAAACTAACTTTCTCCAATTCAAGCCTAATTCTACTCCGGACATCACAAAAATATTCCGAATACACTCCTAAGTCCCAAATCACCCGACGAAGCTATCTGAGCCATAAAATTCGCATTCCGAGGTTGTTTCCCTATAAGTCAACTCTCAGTTGACTTTTTCCATTATAAGGCTATCTTTAAAGACTAAGTTACTGAATTCTCATTTAACCATTTTGATTTCAAGCCTATCGACAATAGAATAACCAATCCCTGACAAGTCAATGACAGCAATAAAAATGCAAATTCTACGTAACGACAGACCGGTTCGTTACATTCTCCCCCACTTAAACATACGTTCGTCCTTGAACGTGCCTAGAGCTGTTCCAACACCACCAAAAATTTTTGTGTAACCCTCCATGCACATATTCATAGGTGATCCCATGTCACCTTACCCCATTTACGTCCGATAACACAACATAACTAAAATTTCACTATCAAATCCTGACCCATAACCTTAAAACCAAGTTTCCACTTCTGAAATAATTTACAAGTTCAAATTTCCACGACTATAAGCTGAAATAGTCTAAACACGTTTTATCAACCCATATCCATAACCTAAGATGAAATCACATAATATACCGCGTGGCTCAACCACTCATAGCGATAACTCCTAACCACAATAGCTGTTCAAATAATCGCAATACCGGTACATACCCTCTTATCAAACCATGCCTCATTCTAACACTTCCATATACTGCCGATGATGAAAGAAACACATATAACACAGTAACCATTCGCCCGATCAGTATCAATACCATCCAGAGCCATAACTCGTGCAACTTGTGCACTCAATGAACACATACCAAGAGTTCAATTCATTAAATAAAGAAGACTCGCACGAGAGGGCTATCCTGCCACTAACACTTACCATTACCACATCATACTAAAGCCTGATACACATCGTGAAACCATATCACACAAATCGGACACCACGGATCATACCTCTACCTAACCGAGCTGCAAAGCGTGATCCCATCCAATCGCTGGACCACATGACACACTCCAAACCACCTTGCTCAAAATCAATAACCATGCGAAATTCAACATCAATTACTCAAAGTGCATTGCCATAAGTACGGGAAATCGGACGATACTGTACCACCCGAACAAGAAAGAACATAACCAACACGTCTCAATCCTGCAACACCCAATTACTTACCTTACTCAAATCTCGCTATACAGCCCCGATAAGACTACGTCATATGAACATATATAACCAACGATCACAACTCCTCGAACATTGAAAGGTAAATCATAGATCACTCCAAGACACGAATAAGCTCAATGAAAATCGAATGGTACATCCCTCAACAATAGCATTTCGGAGTCAACAATTCCAACTCGGTGCAGACCACACACCCATACCGGCCTACCAATAACTCTAAGTCAACTCTGGTCACCCACAACAGGTAGATAACTCTCCGAACGTTCATAATGACTGAATCATGACATATACTAACACCTGAATAGCTTTGTTCGCATCCTCGTAGTTCACAACACAAAAATAATCCGTTCAGGGAAACTCCTAGTCTCAAAATCCAGGAGGCGCACCAATTACCATATTTGACCCTAATTCCACCACTCAAATATATAACACATCCCTGATGCTCAATCATTCCACGAGGGATACCCCCATAATTCCTATGTGTCACCAAGAAACCTTGAATATCAGCAATCGATCTAACGAAAGGGTGTCGTAACACCAATAAAGCACCCTTATTCGAACACATTGCCTTGAACACATTACCTTTTATGAATGTATACTCTCATCCATCCACCCAATAGTGGTATCCTTTACCTAATCATCTGAAGCTGCCAGTTCTGACCTTCCTTCCAGAACTGAACCGTGACCTCACATATGCCACTCTCCACCATACACAAAATACTGCATACGCCATGCAATCCTATGATAAATATGAGGACTTCATGCTCCCTTCCTAGCGACAACAACTATGTACCCAACTAGCCAAGAACTTTCCATTCGATCCCATCTAGAAACAAAATCACTATACATCACCTGGCCCTCACGCCCGTAGAAATATACATCTCCAACCGTGGTAGAACCCATCAAGAACTCCCGAATCACACTTGTACAACACCAAACTGTCAGAACCGAATCCTTCTAACTCAAACAAGCTACGCATGCCACCGAACTCCAAGAGAATTGCTAATAATCACCTGTAACAACTCAGTACCTCGTAACACCCACAGAACTAATCATACCCCTTATCGTTTGTCATGCCGATCCGACCTACTACCAAGCTGTCCTATTTATTCAAATTCCTTCTGACTTACCTTCGAATTGATACTTCTTCTAGCCAAAATACCGCAATTCTCAATCCCGAATCAGTGCATGAAACCCGAGCATAAAAATATACCGTCTAAGGCCCATAGGCCGCTGAATACTCCCTCAATTATCCCTAAATGCACCACATTAGAAATACTTACCCTGAAGAGACTTCCTACGAATTTAAAGTCATTACCTTCACTTTCCTGGTACTGATGGATAGAATCCATGATAATGCAAATACACCACAAGCCTAGACACCTTTCCCGTAAATCTCAGTTCTAGCCCTTCTCACACATTGAAGATCCTCGATCGCTACATATAACCTTGAATCCGTCTGAACCATTCCCGAATGTCATTTACTCTACGAAATTTCAATTACACTAACTAAGTAAACAGAACGACCTGACCCCGCTTGCAATCCACGTACTAGGAAAGTAATCCACATATTTGGAGCAACAATCAAACTCATACACTGCACACACTACCCTTTCAAGTACAAATCAATCATTCAATAAATTTCATTATCCGTAAGGTAAATTACAACCTGTATCGAAGAATTTCCCGTTACTCGAGCCATTCCCAGACTCCACCTCTGCAGGGCATAACTTATTCACCAACATACCTCGAACCGAAACCAATACAACACATAATCGTGTAATCAACTTATCAATAACGAACTCCCCCACTTGGCTCAAATCCAAGGATCAAGACAAACAAGACTATGCCCACACAATATCACTGCCACCATGCTGTGGTGGGATTCAACTAAATCCTCCTTAAGATTTTATGACCCAAACCATCTAACACTCAAATCAATTGCCAATCTCGCATCCACCATTTTGATGGTCATGCCAACTCCCACAAGCGATCTAAACTCAAATTGCAACATGCATCATTTACTGATAGAGAGAACTTACTACAGATAAACATAAGGGTCACACACCTCAGGACAACCCGCATGAGATACCCCTACCTTCTAAATCTCAAAATGTTATCTCCCTATACACTTCCGAATATCATAGCTATCACATAATCACTATACCTTCCTACAGTAGAATACAACCACGGCCTTCCCTCAGGACATCCCATAAGCGGTATAAGGACCTGAAGCTGATGGCAATACTAACACTGGAGCTGTGGTCCAGGAATTATTGAGCTTCTGAAAGCTCCACTCACACTCGTCTGACCACATAGATACCTTCGTTGGACATCACGTGTCCCTAGAATGCGACTGAACTAAGCCAACAATTCACACTTGGAGAACTTCGCACAAAGCTTCTCCCCCCTATATCCTTGTAATACCATCATCAAATGTTGAGTATGCTATCCATGGCTACGAGAGTACGACAGGATGCCATCAATAAATACAATAACAAAGGAGTTATAACACGACTGAATACACCATCAATCAAATACATGAACGCTGCTGGGTCATTGGTCAACCCAAAAGACATCACCAGGAACTCATAACACAACAGAAAAATCTACTTCACTCCACAACTAAACCACACGGGAGGTCCTTCAATACACTCACAAATCAAAGCCATATTCTAACTTAATATAGACGTCATATACTTAATGGTTCTTGCCACATATCCAACCACTCCCTTTTTGTCACAATCAAGCAATATAAACACATCTCACTCTCAAATCACACTCACCACATAGTCATCTAGTCACCAAGTCTGGTCAATAAGGACACCAACGGACATATAAGTCCCCAATCCATGTGCTCACACAAATGAAATCTCGGCACTCAAGCCACAGACAAAAATCCGGCCTCAAGTCCTCCAGACTGGCCCCAAACATGCTAAAATCACATCCCATTCATGGAAGTCACAAGCCATCGATGCACAACTGATACCGAGCGTTCACGTGCGCATTCGAATACATGAAAGGAGTTCAAAGAATTACGCTTCAGGTTGAATCAATAGATTCGCACGACAAGAGTTCAAGAATGTGAGATTTTTCCTAAAGGTTCTGCAGCCTCTCGAAGATAAGTACATACGTCTCTGTACCGATCCGCAAGACTCTACTAAACCTGCTCATGACTAGTGAGACCTATTTAACCTAGTGCTCTGATACCAACTTGTCACGACCCATTTTCAGAGTCGTGATGGCGCATGTCGTGGAACCAGGCAAGCCACCCATTTTATCTAACTAAATACAATTTCCAATAAAATATCCTTCTTAACAAGTCTGTGGATAAAATAATAATAAATCAAAATTTGGAAACCAGTTTATGAAATTCAAAACCCAAATCCTACAAACCCCGGATCCAGTGTCACACAGTCATGAGCTGCTAATACTTAATACAACCAAAAAGAAATGACCAACATAGTCTAAAAATAAATACGACGGTAGAAAAGGAAGAGAAGACGAGATCACGGTCTCCAGCTGATACCTCGTCAACTCTGATGAAACTGTTGCTACTCACTGACCAGAGCTGAATCCCGATGTACCTGGATCTTCACACAAGGTGTAGGGGGTAACGTGAGTACACCAACTCAGTAGTAACGAAACCAAACTAAGGGCTGAGAGGTAGTGACGGACTAAACATCCGATAATTCGAACAATAATATATAACTCGGACATGACAGTAATATATCAGGAAATAATCACGATGTATCAACATATGTCTGTAACTCTGCATCCTAGCATGAATTCATAAAGAATCAAGAATGATGTATGCTCAGTAATGAAACTCTCATAAGGTGGTCCACTCAGTACTAGACTACGGCCTCCCGGCCCAGGGAAGTCCATCCCGGATATTACATAAAAACAAGTGACACTGTCACCTAGTACTGAGGAAAAAGGCCGATCCAGCCCCCACGGAGAAGATCCATCTCCAGAACATAATATCCACGGAGGAAATCCATCTCCGGAACATAAGACCCACGGAGAAAATCATTCTCCGGAACATGAGACCCATGGAGAAGATCCATCTCCGGAACATAATACTCGGACAAGATCCATGTCCAGGAAAATCCATCCCTCAATATCTGTGCAATCACTGGGGGTGTAAAGACTCTGAAGGGGCTCCTTTCATCCCAAGCGCTATATCAAGCCAACGAAGGCATGAATCCAGGATCGGTGCGGTGTGCAATCTGACCTCATAACTGTCTCAAAACCAGGCTCCAAGCCTCACTCAATTAGTACCTTCCAGTCTCACTCACAATGCTCTAACATATGAAAATCAGCCCAAACCAATGATAATATAGAATAAATTAGCAGCTTATGAGACTGAGGCATGAAACATATACTATAACAGGACTGAGTGCATGAAAAAAATAATCACAGATAGAGACAACAATAATCAACCGTTCCGGTCAGAACATATCGACGTGAAGCCTTAACATTTATACTTAGCATGATTTCTATTTCGTTCAAGGTAATTACCAGCTTCACAGTACAAATATCAACCTGAGATAACCGTTAGACAGTGCCATGGGATGAGCCAGGCTACAAATATTCAGTGTACGCCCGCGTGCCCGTCACTTGGCAAGTGCGTCACCTTAATTAACATCAAATATCAGATAGTTTGGGGTTTTGAACCCTCAGATCCAAGTTTGGAAGCGTTACTTACCTCAAAGCCGGCTAATATACTACTCTGCATTGCCCTTGCCTCTAAATTCGGCCCCCGGGTGCTCCGAATCTACCAACAATCATATGTATGTCATTATAATATGCTAAGGAACTAATCCCAATCGAAATGTATCAAAAATACTCAAAAATCCCAAAAGTGGTCAAACCCAACCCCCAGGCCCACGTCCCTAAACTCAGAAATTTTTATACCAAACTATTCTTCATCATCTCACGAGTCCGTACATATAAAGAACACTGAATTCGGAGTCCAAATGACCCCTCAAATCCCCATTTTAAAGACTTTTAATCCCAAGCCCTAATTACCCAACTTACTCTGATTTTCCCCTAATTTCCACCATAAATCCGACCTTTAATCACATATAAATGAGTTTAGAGTTCAAAAACCTTACTTTGATGAAGAACTATCGAATCCCCTCTTCAAAATCCTTCCAAAAGCTTCAAACCCGGATGAAATATTGAGAAACATGGCTAAAATTCGCGAAGGCACGTTTTTATTCTTTCTGTCTAGTGGGTCCGCACCTACGACCACTTACTCGTACCTGTGGAACCGCACCTGCGGATCCCAGGTGCGCACCTGCGGATAATTCCAAGGATCATAACTTCCACACCTGCGATCGACCTCCCGCACCTGCGGCCTCGCAGGTGCAACAATTAACTCGCACCTGCGGAATCCTCTCACTTAACCAAAATTCCGCACCTGCGGTGACACGTCCGCTCCTGCAGAACCGCACCTGCGGCTCCCCATCTGCAGGTGCAAAAATACAGCAACAACAACAACAACAACAGTGACAAAACCATTCCAAACTCCCCGTTAACCATCCGAAACCATCTCGAGCCCTTCGGGACCCCAACCAAACATACCAACGCATCATATATGATCATTAAAACTTAGTCGAGACTCCAAAACATTAAAAATAACATCAAAACACCAAAATCACATCAAATTCAAGTCTAAGAACTTTGAAATTTCTAAAATCCTCCAACGATGTCGAAACTATCCAAAACAACTCCGATTGACCTGAAATTTTGCAGACATATCCAAAATGACATTACAAACCTGTTCCAACTGTCGGAATTCCATTCCGACCCCGATATCCTATTTTCCACTTCCAACCAGAAATCGCCAAAAACTAACTTTCGCCAATTCAAGCCTAATTCTACTCCGGACATCACAAAAATATTCCGAACACACTCTAATGTCCCAAATCACCCAACGAAGCTATCCGAGCCATAAAATCCGCATTCCGAGGTCGTTTCCCAATAAGTAAATTCTCAGTTGACTTTTCCCATTATAAGGCTACTTTTAAAGACTAAGTTACTGAATTCTCATTTAACCATTCTGATTTCAAGCCTATTGACTCTAACACATCAATAATAGAATAACCAATCCCTGACAAGTCAATGACAGCAATAAAAATGCAAGTTATACGTAATGGCAGACTGGTTTTTTACAGTTACGCGCCTGTGTTATTGATTTTGGGTTTTCATGGGATCAGTTTCTTCCATCAGAAGAGTTTGCCTACAACAACAACTATCGGTCGAGTATCCAGATGGCTCCTTATAAGGCCTTATACTACAGGAGATTCCATTCTCCGGTTGGTTAGTTTGAACCTAGGGAGGCTAGGTTGTTGGGAACTTATTTATTCAGTGATGCTTTGGAGAAGGTAAAGTTGACCCAGGAGTGGCTTCATACAACACAGTCCAGGAAAATGCATTATGTTGTATGGAAGACTCATGATGTTGCATATATGGTGGGTGTGCAGGTTTTGCTCAGTGTTTCGCCCATGAAGGGTGTGATGAGGTCCGGGAAGAAGGGAAAGTTGAGCCCAAGGTATATTGGTCCTTTTGAGGTGTTTGAAAGAGTTAGAGAGGTGGCCAACATACTTTCCTTGCCACCTAGTTTGGGGTTCATCCACTGCTTCATGTTTCTATGCTCTGGAGGTATCACAGTGATCCGTCATATGTTTTGGACTTTAGCACAGTGCACCTGGACATGGATTTGACTTATGATGTAGAGGCGATAGCCATTTTGGATTTGCAGGTTCAGAAGTTGAGGTCGAAGAATATAGCTTCGGTGAAGATACATTGGAGAGGTCATCCAATTGAAGAGGCAACTTGGGAGGCCAATCGGGAGATACAGAGCAGATATCCACACCTATTTGAGACTCCAGGTATGATTCTGGACCCATTCAAGGACGAACGTTTGTTTAAGAGGGGGAGAATGTAACGACCAGGCTGGTCCTTTTGAGTACTTTAGCCATGTTTCCCCTATCTTATGCTTAACATATGTATATTTGAGGTTTCGTGACATGGCGAGGTGGATGGTTTGGTTTTGGAGAAGTTTCAGAGTGAATTAAAACATTTGTCCCAAGATTGGAAGCTTAAGTTGAGAGAGTTGACCGAAGTTTGAATTTTGTGTAGACGACTCTGGAATGGAGTTTTGATGGTCCCAATAGATTCGTATGGTGACTTTTCACTTAGGAGTATGTCCGGGTTTGGATTTGGAGGTTTGTAGGTTGGTTTGGTGCCTTATGGCAAAAGTTTGAAAATTGAAGGTTTAGAAGGTTGAAAGGTTTGACCAAGGGGTTGACTTTGTTAATATCGGGTTCGAATTTTTGTTCTAGAGTTGGAATAGGTTCATTGTTTCATTTGATACGTGCGTGCAAAATTTAAGGTTATTCGTAGTTGATTTGATATGGTTCGGCATGCGTTATGGAAGTATAAAGTTCATTAGTTCATTAGGCTTGAATTAGGGTGTGATTTATGGTTTTGTTGTTTATTTGAGTGATTTGAGGCCTCTAGTGAGTTCGTAATATGTTTTGGGATTGGTTGGTGTGATTGAATGGGGTCCTAGGGGCCTCGAGTGTGTTTCATATAGGTTTCAAACGATATCCATCATGTTTGGACTGCTGATTCAATAGTTTCCTTCTTCAAGATCGCGAAGAGGCTATCCCGAACGCGGAAGGTATCTTCTTGGCAGGGTGTTTGTTCAACGCGTTCGCGGAAGGGGGCTCGCGTTTGTGGAGATTTGGGAGGTAGAAGTCACCGCGATCACGATGGGATTGTCGCGTTCGCATAGTGAGGGAGCTCAGCTGGGTGTCAAGATTTTAGCCTACGCGGTCGTGAGAGTGCAGCTGTGTTCACGAAGTCTTAGGGATGGATAACATTGCATTCACGGGCGTGATGTCGCGTTCACGAAGACCATTTTCTGGGGCAGTGTTGATTGTGCTTATAAATATGATACGCAAGAGTAGAGATGAAATGCAATAACTAAACAACACTGGCCAATTTTTTCTCAGAACTTCCAATACAGTCACATGATAACTATACCCGTACCTGTAAACCTGCTAAAAATAAAGCAATTATGAAAATAATGTACATGAATATTTATTCCTTCAGCCTTGAAAGTATGTTGCTACTTTAGCGCGAATGAAACCATTTCTCAAAATAAAAAAGGAATCCTCTTGAGGTTGATAACCTATCCCAAAACCATGCTCATGGGAAGAAGTATGGGGAAATTAAAAGAATTTTGAAAGTTCAAATTACTTCATATTTCATATTTTTACACCAATATGAATATGAGACGTCATCTTCATCAGTGACGTTTATATAAAAGTGCCCTCTTTTATAATTAAGACCGTGTGTATTTAGTCGCGGTATATTAAAACATGCATCCTACTAGATAATGCGGAAAAGAGCTCAGAAATTAAAGAGAAAAGGCATCCATAAAATGTGCTTAAAGTTAACACTAATATTAGTTTCCAATTAACAAATCAAAAAACATTCAAAAATATCCAAGAAACATAAAAATTCATTGTTGAAAGAGAAAACTAGGGCATCTTAAGAAGAAGCGTGAGGATCAACTTGGGGACTAGAAGATGAAGGATGGGGATCAGCAGGATCAACCTCTGAACCATCTTTTCTTAAATCACCCTTGGAAATTTCGTCCTCGGGTGTAGAGAAACATTGGCGTTGTTGAGTAGTTTCAATTGCATCCTTAGCCCTGGCGATCTCAGCTTCGAGATCAAAGCCTTCTTAGCTAGCCTCAGTCAAAGTTTCAAAACGTGTGTTCATGAAGTCCTAACTCACATCCAGAGTTATCCTATCCTCAAGATTATCACAATCTCCAATTGTTCAACTTCAGCCCTCCGTTCTTCTTTTTCAACCTCGGAAACTTCATAAGAAACCTTCAAAGGTTTAAGAGTAGCTTCAAGGGACTTAACTTTGTTGAAAGAGGCGCAGAGATCTTCTTGTCCTTGACTCAATGCTTGGACTAGATCACCTGCGTACACTTCTTTTTTATTCAGAAGTCCTTTCAAACTCTGAATCTCCTCAGTGGCCCTTGAATGTTGCTCAACAAATATTGCTTCCATCAATGTTGATGTTTTAGACGTCAATAACACACAATTATATAAGTTAATTGTGAGGTACCCAATTTTTCGAGTGCTATCTAACTGGAAAAACCTGGTTCTTCTTGATGTACTTACTTCTATTGTTGCGGAATATTAAAAGCAGTAAAGTAAAAACACAGAGATTTTTACGTGGAAAACACCTGACTCAAAAGGTGAAAAAACCACGACCTACTCCTCAGTAGGATTTGCTCAAACTCTTCACTAAAACTCTGAGCCAAACAGAATTAAAAAATAAACTCTTTTGTAATCCTAAGACTAACTCTAATCCCTTTGTAGTAACTAGCCCCTAGCTAATTTCTACAAGCTTCAAGTTAACTCTAACTTGAACAATGCTTACTTATTACAATTGATTCTATGAAATCTGAAAAGATACAATATTAAAACTCCTAATACAATCAACTAGACTCAATAATTAATCAGATGGAACTGGTTCTTCTAGTTGAATTGTAGCCTTTAAATCGCACAATGATTCTGCTAGAAAAATAACTCTCGGAACTTTGCTTTCAGACTTTGATTCACTTCATCTTTTGTGCGCGTAGAATTCCAGCAGAAATACATCAAGTATTTATAGAGTCAGTTGTTGAGCCTGTCGTCCAATTCTAGTCCAACTCTACCTGGGTGAACAAATTCGTACCAAACTCAACTTCCTTTCTTTTGTTACTTTCCTTGCTGAATTCGACTTCAATCTTCTCTTTAGTTTTTAACCTTTTAGAATTAGGAGACAATATCTTGGTTCATTGATATTTCACATTCACAAATATCTCCTATGCATATACGGTTCATGTGCCAGCTATATAGTTTAAGATGTGTGCTCTGATGGACCTGGTTCAACTGGTCAGCCATTTGTCAATCTTCAAAACTATGCAGTGACGTAGATTAACAAATTCCCCCTTTTTGATGATGACAAACACTGTGCTTAATCATGTATACACTTCAAACACTTTGTATGATTTTAAGCATTAATCATAGAGAAACAAGATTCATTAGGTTATAAATATCACTTTTAAAAAAATTGAAAAAGTTCAGTACATATCTTCCCCCTTTTGGCATCATCGAAAAGTTTGCAAAATGATACACTTACCAGATTTATTAATTATTACTCATGGCCATTGAGGCAACTGCAGGTGCAAAGCATGATTAATCAACACAATAAGCCAATAAATGTAAGTTATCTAAGAAATTGAGACAAGTCAATAACTAGAAGCAGAATTCATTGATTAGTAACGATTATCAACCACCATACAGAAAAACAAAAACAAACCAACCCATGAGCAAAAAACAGAATAAAAACAACTGAAACTGAACAACTGGTCTAAAAAGTGGTTTTGGAAGCTCTGGACAACCTAAGGATGGGAAGGTACAGAGGAGGTTGTGGTCTTGGATTGTAGGAGAGAAAGCATCTGCTTAAGAACACCCTCGTTCATTTCTTTCTCCTTTGCTACTTCAGCTCTAAGAGCATCCCACTCAGCTTCAACCTCAATCACACAAGACTTCAAACGAAGGATCTCCATATCCTTGATCTCGTTTTCCTGCACCAGAGTTATAACTTTGCTGTTGATTGGTTGCTTCCTAGATGAACCAGGTTCATCCACAGGAACATTTACATTGTCGTCACATGTCAGCAAAGTTTCCTTCCCGAAATAGTCTTTTGCAGTAGCCATCTCAGCCTTCTTCACTGGAACCCCAAAATGTGCAAGCAATGCTGTCAGAATGAAGCCATATGGAATTGTGTGTGCTTTGGTTCCATTCACAACTCTGTCCAAGAGTTGGATGATGAAAGCCGGCCAATTTATTTGCTTTCCCCTGTACAAGCAATCCATCAAGGTCAGATCTATGTAATTTGCAATGTGTGATGCGTGGCTAGAATTCATAGTTTTAAGCATTATATACCTTACATTTTATGTTCTTTTGTGATAAAAATACATGTTATATGTGCATAATGGAGTCTATTTCATGTGTAGGTGAATTGGAGATGGAAGCCGAGTTAAATGGGTGCATAAAACATCAAAAATACGCTCAAGAGTCGAAAAGGAGTGACCCGGGCCATACCGGGCTTTTGAACCCTAAAACCAGGCATGGCCACGCGTTAAGGGGGTGTTTGGCCCTTAAGGCCAGGGTGACCCTGGCGTTAGCCAGGCGTTTGGCTCCTAACGCCAGGCCTACCCTGGCGATAAGGGGGCGTTTGAGGCTTAACGCTTGGGTGCCTGGTCCTGTCAACTCCGAGTTTTAAAGGTTTTTAAGTGTTTCTCTGTTGGAATAGAAGTCTCCTACACATTTAGGGTTCATCTCAAAAATATAAATAGACCCAAAAACAGAACTTGGAGGGAAAGATGTCATTTTCGGAGAGAATATACACACAAGATCATTGAAGAAGCAAAGGATTATCAATTTTCTTCATCTTAATCTAGTATTTTCCATTTATGCAAAACTTATGCAATTGTTTAAGTCTAGTATGAGTGGCTAAACACCCATTGTTACGGGGTTTTGATTTAGTCATGAATATTGTTATTCGATATTAACTTAACCTTGATTATAATTCGCTCAATATATGGTTGTTTCTTCAATTCTGCGTTTAATTGCTTAATTGTTTGGCCAACAATTAGGTTTTATATACTATAGATGTTATGCTTGGGAAAGCCGTATATAGATTAGAGAAGAATTGAATAGAGCGCAATCTTAACCCTTCAGGGGAGCGGATTTATGGCTAGGATAGGAATATACCTAGTCACCGTGCTTAATTAAACATCATAATCTTAGTGCGTTC
>MDKI01224709.1:0-16877 GCA_005239505.1 Nicotiana paniculata | reverse complement strand
ATGAGAAAGTAATATGGAAACTACCTAAAGAAGGATGGATTAAGGTGAACTGTGATGGGGCAACCAGAGGGAATCCAGGTAGAAGTGACATTGGATCTTGTCTCAGGGATGATAGGGGTGATGTCAAGTATGCAGCAGGAAGAGAAATAGAGGAAAGCTCAAATAATGAAGCAGAGGTCAAGGCCATGGTTGAAGCATTGAGAGTGTGCAAGGCGATGAATTATTTGCAGATCTGTTTGCAAACAGATTCGATGTTACTAAAAAACATAATAGAAGGATTGTGGAAACCTCCTTGGACTATCATAGACCATATTGAGGAGATAATGAAATTTAAAGAGGACCACAACATCAAGGTCTCACACACATATAGAGAAGGAAATAGACTGGCTGATCATTTAGCAAATTATGCCCTGGATGTAGAAGATATTGAATGCTATGACTATTGGGAGCTAGATGCAAATTGGCAGGAGGATAGTAAATGAGGACAAGCACCAATGGCCTTATCTCAGGATCAAGGTTTCAAGAAACTAAATGAAACAAAGGGAGGAAGTGAAAGGAAAAGGCTGCCTGGAAGATAATGGTTATCATAATCAAGAGGAGAGTGTGATAATCTATTTTGGAGCCTTAGTTTGTCAAGTATCAGATGGATATGAACAAATCAGTAATGAGGAGTTCATGGTTGTCCATTTTTACACTAACTTTGTTGTCTATTTTGCAGGTACAATTTCAGTGCTACTGTCCTCTGAATTGCCAGAATTGGGATAGCAGTGCCTAGCACTCATTCCACTGGAAGGACAGTCAGGATAGGAAATAGCATCGAAGGAAGAAAGAAAAATCACCAGGAAATGATACAATACTTATACCTGTCACTCACTATGACTTCCAAGGGTGGTATTAGCACTATGTGCTCATTCCCTGGAAGAAGGAAAGGTGACATGCATAAGTATGTGGAAGCAAAGATGGAAGAAGGATACCTTATGTATTGCACAACAGTCGTGTTGGAGCAAACACAGATACAATATAACACAAAAGGTATCAGTTGGTGAAAGATGTTAATACAAAACAAAGAGAATACACATGCCAAAGGAATCAGCTTTACTTGGTTTTCCCTATGGATAACTGGAAACAAAGGTGTAAGGTCCAAAACTGGGATGGTTATAAGGCTAACTATAGAGACAGTGAAGCAGGAAGCTGATAGCCACAAAAGGGATTGAATTCAAACAGTTGATATGAAATGCAGATTAACATTCTGGATCTTACTTGAAGAAATGATTATGAACTACACATTGATCGAGCAGCACAGCATGAGTGATTATCAAGGCAACAAAGTTTACACATTATCTTGGATAGTTCTTATGCAAATTTTAGACACTAGTGTTCATAGTATTAGTAGTTCAGTGTGTAATATGAAGTTTGGGATGTTCAAGCCCAAATTTGATAATAGGATTTATGTAATAGGCATAAATTATGGTTTTACACCTTGCAAGACGACATGATACTTTGTTTTATTTTACTACATATAAATAAAAACTAGCCCTAGGCACTGCCTAGTGGATTGCTTAAAAAAAAAATCAAAGGAAATCAGCAGACCGCAAAAAATATAAATTATGTGGTACACTACAACAAGAAAATAGAAGTGGAAGAATTACGAGATAAGGAAATCTCCCAAACAGGTAACACCGCCCAAACAGACATGAAAAAAATTACTGCCCAAATAGGTACAAAAGATATTATTGCTGAAACAGGCACGAAATAAAATACTTACGAGAAGAAGAGTCAAGTTACCACGGAAGGTGTACTATACCACATAGATGCGGATTCTAGACCAGACGTCATTCATGAACCAGAGGAACATGAGCACATCAAAACAACTACGGAGGAGCTCGAAGTTGTTCCGTTATCTAAACAAAAACCTGAACAAAAAGTATATAGGCACGAGGCTAAGCTCTACTCGAAGAGGTAAGTTAATTGATTATTTAAAGGCTAACGCAGACTGTTTTGCGTTGTCCCACTCAGATATGACATGAATCCCACCAGAAGTGATGACTCATAAACTAAATGAAGATCTATCCTTCGTACCTGTTAAGAAGAAGAAAAGAAAGCAAGGACCATTCAAGATCCAAGTGATCGACGGAGAGGTACAAAAACTCTTGAAGATTGGTTCGATACGAGAGGTAACATACCCTAACTAGTTAGAAAACACCGTGGTAGTACCTAAACAGAATGGAAAGTGGAGAGTATGCATAGATTATACAGATTTAAACAAAGCATGCCCTAAAGATTCATTCACATTGCCTCATATAGATCAAATGATTGATGCTACCGCATGTCATGAACTATTAATCTTTCTAGATGCATATTCTGGTTATAATCAGATTAAAATAGATCCTTTAGACGAGGAAAAAACCTCATTTATCACGAATAGGGGAACTTATTGTTATAAAGTCATGCCTTTTGGCCTAAAAAATGCTGGAGCCACCTGCCAAAGTCTAGTGACCAAGATGTTCCAAGAACATCTAGGAAAAATGACGGAGGTATACATCAATGCCATGTTGGTAAAATAAACACAAGCACAAGACCATTTATAGCACCTATCTACTGCTTTTGATATTTTACGCATGTATAATATGAAGTTGAATCTAGAGAAAAGCGCTTTTGGAGTGCAATCAGGCAAATTTTTGGGTTTCCCTGTATCAAATAGAGGAATAAAGGTAAATCCCGCTCAAATTAAAGCCATAGAAGAAATACCCGATGTTTTAACAAATAAAAAGGAGGTTCAAAGACTGACAGGAAGAATAGCAACTTTGGGGAGGTTTATTTCTAGATCTTCCGAAAAAAGTTTTAAATTCTTCTCAGTTCTCAAAAAATAGAATAAGTTCGAATGGACTGAAGAATGTCAGCAAGCCCTCAAAAACCTGAAGATTTATCTATCGAAACCACCACTGCTTTCAAAGCCAAAAGAAGGGGAAAGATTGTACATCTACCTGGTTGTATCAGAAATTGCTGTAAGTGCAGTATTGGTAAGAGAAGAAAAAGGTAAACAATCACCTATCTATTATGTAAGTAAAACTTTGCTAGATGCTGAGACTAGATATGCACATCTGGAAATGTTAGCTTTAGCTTTAATAATGGCATCTAGAAAAGTACGACCCTATTGTCAATGCCACCCAATCACTGTTGTGACCTTATATCCTTTAAGAAATATTCTGCATAAAAAATAATTGTCAGGAAAATTAGCCAAATGGGCCATAGAATTAAGTGAGCATGAGATAATTTATCAGCCTAGGACTGCAATTAACTCTCAAATACTAGCTGATTTTGTTGCTGACTTTAGTAATGGCATTGTATCAGAAGTAGAAAAAGAGTTACAACTCTTTAACGGTGTTAATCCGGGCATGTGAACCTTGTTCACCGATGGTTCTTCAAAAATAAAAGGCGCTGGCTTAGGCATAGTCTTGATATCACCCACGGGTGAAAAGACATGGCAAGCTATAAAGTGTTATCATATCACTAACAATGAAGTAGAGTACGAAGATGTTATTGCAGGGCTTGAACTTGCACGGGAGCTCTCAATCGAGCAACTTGTTATCAACAGCGATTCCCAACTGGTAGTAGATCAGATATAGGGGACTTACATTGCTCGAGAGACTCGAATGCAGCAGTATCTTGAAAGAGCACGGGAGGTCGTGAGACAATTCAAAACATGGAAGGTAGGGCAAATACCTAGAGAAGAAAATACAGAGGCAGATGCATTGGCTAACCTCGCAGCAGTCACGGAAGTAACGAACAAAGACAATACAATTGTCGTTCAACTATTTCATTCAATAATAGACAAGGACATGAATGAGGTAAATTTCAACAACCTAACCTGGGACTGGAGAAACGAAATTCCTAATTTTTTGCAGAATGGCACCGTACCTGAAGACAGGAAAGCGGCTCAAGCACTACGCCGCAAAAGCTGCACGGTACTGCCTTATTTGCAACTTACTTTATCGCAAGATGTTCGGGAGACCCCTAGCTAAATCCCTTAAACCTAACCAAACAGAATTTGTGATGAAAGAAGTCCACGAAGGACACTATGGAAATCACGCAGGGGATAGATCCTTAGTGAAAACACTAATCAGAGCCGGATACTATTGGCCTAAGATGGAAGAAGAAGCCGAGAATTTCGTATCCAAATGTGACAGATGCCAAAGGTTTTCCAATAACAGGCATCGACCAGCGGATTTATTACATACAATAATATCCCCATGGCCTTTCATGAAATGGGGTATGGACATAGTAGGACCTCTTCCCACAGCTAAAGGATAGGTACGGTTTTTACTCGTACTAACCGACTATTTACAAAATAGGTAGAGGCAGAAGCGTTCAAACAAGTGCGAGAAAAGGATGTTAAAAGCTTCTTATGGAAAAACATAATATGCCGCTTTGGAATACCAAAGGAGATCGTGTGTGATAATGGCCCACAATATATAGGCTCGCAAATCACAGAATTCTTCGAAAGTTGGCAAATCAAGCGAATCACCTCAACGCCTTACCACCCCGTGGCTAATGGTCAAGCTGAGTCAACAAATAAGGTCATCATCAACAATCTAAAAAAGCGGCTCGATAAAGCCAAATGAAACTGGCCTGATGAGTTACCAGCGGTACTATGGGCATATAGAACGACTTCAAAAATAGCCACGGGAGAAACTCCGTTCGCACTTATTTATGGCTCAGAAGCCTTAATACCTGTAGAGATTGGCGAACCAAGTATAAGGTTCTTGACAGCCATGGAAGGTGAAAACAACTACGAATTAAGGACCAACCTGGACCTGCTCGAACCACGGAAAGAAGCAGCATTTATATGGATGGCAGCTCAAAAACAAATCATAGAGCGTTATTACAACCGTAAAGCTCATCTCAGGTACTTTAAAATTAGGGACTTCGTCCTCAAAAAAGTCTTTTAATCAACAAAAGAAGCAGGTGCAGGAAAGCTAAATCCAAACTAGGAAGGACCTTACAAAATCCGAGGGATAGCTGGAAAAGGCGCCTATGAGTTGGAAGTTATGGACGACAGAATACTACCCACAAGCTGGAACGCCATCCATGATAAGAAGTATTACTTCTAAAAAGAAAAGAATACCCCCCCTCAGGTATCACACGTTCGATTTTATTTTGAACATTTAAAAAATTTACTAACTTTTTTAGATGATAGGCACAAAGTTAACCCATCACCAGATGATGCTATTAGACCTGCAAAGACGCGAGGAAATAATACAATTCCCGGTCTAGGGTTACACTTTCTGATGGACGTTTTAAAAAGAGTTAAGCAGTCATCATTTAAAAAACTATATATCTTCGAATCCAGAATGTTTTTCCTTTTCAGGATAAGGACCACAAGGAAAGGAATAATCAAGTGCTTGAGATTTCATTCTTCAAAGCTCAAACACTTGGGGGACTATACAGCATGGAAGACTAAGACGAAGCAAAGAAGACTATGAAAAAGTCAAAAGCTCGAGCCTAAAGACCCATCTACCCAATGAGACAAGTGACACGAGCGGAATCGAAAGAAATCAAATGAGCCATCCAAATACAAAGCTTAATGCAAAACGCAAAAACCTTCTAACATATTCTGGTTGAAAGGAAAAATGTTAGTCACGAGAAAGAAATGTACATCTTTATACTTATTCAAAATTGTTGTAACAAAAACAGTTAGGGGTAAAAGATCATCATCAATATACTCTTTCAAAAAACTGTTCTCGAATAAAACAGTTATAGATGAAAGATCTGATGTCATGCCCCGAACTCCCACCATCGAGCTGTGATGGCGTCTAATGTTGAACCCGCTAGACAAGCCAACATACATAGATAAACTAGCATATTAACACCACTTTAATAGGATAAATTAAACAGGTCACAGTTTAACAGCAGAAATAAATATGGTTCCAAGCTAAATAAGGACACATAATACAACAACGCGTAAAAATTCCCAAAACCTGGAGTCACAAACTCACGAACTGTCTACAAGAGTGCTAAATACAAGTATGAAAAGAGAATACATAGTTGTCTCTGAAACTAGAGGAAAAACAAGACAGAAGTGAAATCAAAGGGATGGAAGACACGCCAATGCCTACGAACGCCAGCGGGTTTACCTTGAAGTCTCTAGGATAAGCTGGAAGACACTCCCACTAATGATGTCCTCCGGGTCCGGCTGCGTAATCTACAAAACATAAAGAAGTGCAGGTGTAGCTTCAGTACAACTGAACCCATGTACTGGTAAGTGCCTAGCCTAACCTCGGCGAAGTAGTGACAAGGCTAGAACCAGACTACCAAATAAACCTGTGCAGTTCAAATAAATAGACATACATATATACAACGGATGAGAAATATAGGGAGAAAAAAATAATAAAGGTAGGGGAACATGCTGTGGGGAGATAACAGTTTTATATAAGAAATCTCAATAAGGAAAAGAACAACAAAGCTAGCATATCAATAAGGACAGGAAATCACAAACTTGCACGGCATCACCCTTCGTGCTTTTACTCTCGTCCTCACTATGTAATGTATAATGTAATCAATGAAAATCATGGCAAGGCATCACCCTTCGTGCTTTTACTCTCGTCTTCAATTTGAGCCAATGCTCCAACAGACTTTAAAGATTACAATTCCCTTCACATATTCTTCACAACATATAAGAATCGTCAATTAAGCATGGAAATTACCACAAAATCAGAATATTCACAATATAAGGACTCACGGTAATGCTAGACACCAGTGTATAGATACTCGTCACCATGCCTATACATTGTATTTGACAATTAGCAATTAGCAAATAATACTCAACTCCTATTCCCTCAAGCTAAGGTTAGGCCAAACACTTACCTCGGGTCCAAAGTATAGCAATCAACCCTCTAACACCGTCTTTCCTTTAGAATTCAACTCCGGAATAATATAATCTAGACATAATCAGCTCAAGTATATCAATAAGGATTCAATTATTCAATTACATGGCCTAATTATCCATTTCCTCTCATTCCTCCAAAATTATCAAAATTTGACCTTGAGCCCGCTTGGGCCAAACACAAGGCTCGGACCAAAACCATGTCACACATTCACTCACTAGCCCGAATATAATTTGTTTCCAAATTCGACCCCAAAACGAGGTCTTAATCAAGAAAATTCAAAAGGGCCCTAACTGTACCCAAATTCCAGATTTCCTACTTTAATTTACATGTTTTAGGCTTAGGAATTAATTAATTATAGATGAAAACTGAAGTAAATGAGTTAAAATTTACTAACCCAAGAATTTTTTATGAGGGATGGCTTCAATGGATGCCTAAGGGCTTTGGAGAAGAAGAAGATCGTTATTTTCTAAGTGAATCCTGTAGCTACTGGCTCTGGAAATATTAATATACCACTGGGCAAAATTGTGCATCGCGATCGCGGGAATGGGTTTGGATCGCGGAGAGTATGCTGGAGAGACCATCGCGATCACGGAAAGGAGGACGCGATCGCGAAGAGTAAAAAAACTGGGTTCCAGAAGTTGACTTACGCGAACGCGCGGGACATCATGCGAATGCGATGAAGGAGACCTGTAAAGCTACGCGATCGCGGTCAACTGTACGTGAACGCGAAGAGGAAAAGAGGGCTAAGCCCTCAAGGTCAATTAACCCTACGCGATCGCGAGGGAATGGACACGAACGCGATGAAGGAAAACTTAAAGCTTCGCGAACGCGGAAGAGGCTTCACGATCGCGAAGAACAAAAGGGACCTGCAACAGCTAGAGCAAAAACCAGCAATTTTCCTAGGTTCAAAATCACTTCGAGACACCTCCAAAACACTCCCGAGCCCTCGGGGCTCCTAACAAATCACATGCACTGACTCAACAACACCCTACGAACTTAACCGTGCGATCAAATCGCTAATATAACATCATATACATAGAATTAAACCTCAAAATCCATGAACTCTATCAAATTTCATAAAACATCAAATTTCCCATTTCCAATCCGAAACACGTCAAACGAAATCCGTTTTCAACCAAACTTTACAGAAAGTGCTTAAGCCATATATAAGACTTGTACCGGGCGCCGGAACCAAAATACGAGCCCGATACCATCACTTTCTAATCAGATTTCATTTTCAATTTCCATAAATATTTTCAGAAAACAATTTTACTCAAAAATCCATTTCTCGGGCTTGGGACCTCGGAATTCGATTCCGGGAATATGCCCAAGTCAAATCACAGGTTCGGGTCCGTTTACCCAAAATGTTGACCGGAGTCAAATTTATTCCTTTAAATATCAAATCTTAGCATTTTTCATAGAATTTCATATTTAAGTTGTCTGGCTATGCGCCCGGACTGTGCACGCAAATCGAGGCAATTACAAATGAGGTTTTCAAGGCCTCGGAAGTAAGGAATAGGTAATAAAATAGGTGATGACCCTTTGTGTCATCACATTCTTCACCTCTAAAACAATCGTTCGTCCTCGAACGGACAGAAGAAGGAAGTACCAGAGTGGGGAAATAAATGAGGGGAACGGCTCCGCATATCGGACTCGGACTCCCAGGTCGATGCCTCAGGAGGCTGACATCTCCACTGAACACGAACAGAAGGGAAACTCTTGGATCTCAACTGATGAATCTACCTGTCTAAAATAGCTATCGGCTCCTCCTCATAATCTAAGTCCTTGTCCAACTGGACAGTACTGAAATCTAACACGTGGGCTGCATCGCCGTGATACCCCTGAAGCATGGACACATGAAAAAATGGATATACGGCTGATAAGCTAGGTGGCAATGTAAGTTTTTAGGCCACCTCTCCTACTCGATCAAGAATCTCAAACGGACCAATGAATCTAGGGCTAAGCTTGTCCTTCTTCCCAAATCTCATCACGCCCTTCATAGGCGACACTCAGAGCAATACCCGCTCACCAACCATGAAAGCCACATCTCGAACCTTACGATCTGCATAAATCTTTTGCCTAGACTGAGCTGTACGAAGCCTATCCTGAATGATCCTGACCTTGTCCAAGGCTTCCTGAACCAAATCTGTACCCAACAACCGAGCCTCTCCCGGCTCAAACCATCCAACCGGAGATCGACACCGCCTACTATACAAAGCCTCATAAGGAGCCATCTGGATACTCGACTGGTAGCTGTTGTTGTAGGCAAACTCTTCTAAAGGCAAGAACTGATCCCATGATCCTCCAAAGTCAATAACACAAGCTCGGAGAATATACTCCAATATCTGAATAGTCCGCTCGGACTGTCCATCCGTCTGAGGATGAAATGTTGTGCTCAACTCCACCTGGGTGCCTAACTCTCGCTGAACTGCCCTCCAGAAATGCGAGGTAAACTGTGCGCCTCGGTCCGAAATGATAGATACCGGCACACCATGAAGGCGAACAATCTACTGGATATAGATCTCAGCTAACCTCTCGGATGAATAGGAAACTGCCACAGGAATGAAATGCGCTGACTTGGTCATCTATCAACAATGACCCAAACTGCATCGAACTTCTTCCGGGTCAACGGAAGTCCAGTAACAAAGTCTATAGTGATCCTCTCCCACTTCCACTCGGGAAACTCAATCCCCTGAAATAAACCACCAGGCCTCTGATGCTCATACTTAACCTGTTGACAATTCAAACACCGCGCCACATATGCCAAAATATTCTTCTTCATTCTATGCCACCAATAATATTGTCGCAAATCCTGATACATCTTCGTTGTGCCTGGATGAATAGAGTACCGGGAACTATAGGCCTCTTCTAAAATCGACTCTCGGATCCCATCAACATTGGGCACACAAACTCGCCCTTGCAATCTCAAAACACCATCATCATCTAAGGTCACCTGCTTGGCGCCTCCGCGCTGCACCGTGTCTCTAAAAACACACAAATAGGGATCATCAAACTGCCGATCACGGATACGCTCCAATAATGAAGAACGAGCGACCGTACAATCCAACACTCGACTAGGCTTATAAATATCCAACCTCACAAATCGATTGGCCAAAGCCTGAACATCCAAAGCAAGAAGCCTCTGACTGACCGGAATAAAAGAAAGACTTCCCATACTAGTTGACTTCGTACTCAAAGCATCGGCCACCACATTGGCCTTCCCCGGTGATATAAGATGGTAATATCATAATCTTTCAACAACTCCAACCACCTTCTCTGCCTCAAATTCAACTCCTTTTTCTTGAACAAGTACTGAAGACTCTTATGATCCGTGAACATCTCACACGCACGCCATACAGATAGTGCCTCTAAATCTTCAATGCGTGGACAATGGCTGCCAACTCCAAATCATGCACTGGATAGTTATTCTCATGTATCTTTAACTGCCTCAAAGCATAAGCAATGACCTTCACATCCTGCATCAACACTCCACCAAGCCCAATACGGGAAGCATCGCAATAAACTGTGTAAGGCCCTGAACCTTTGGGCAAAACCAATACTAGTGACGTAGTCAGAGCTATCTTGAGCCTCTGGAAGCTCGCCTCACACTCGTCCGACCATCTGAATCGGGACCCCTTCTGGGTCAACCTAGTCATCGGGGCTGCAATAGATGAGAACCCCTCCGCGAACCGACGATAGTAGCCTGCCAATCCCAAGAAACTCCGAATATCTGTAGATGATGCTAGTCTAGGCCAGTTCTTGACTGCCTCAATCTTCTCCGAGTCAACCTGAATACCTTTTGCTGACACGACTTGACCCAGGAATGCAACTGAACTCAACCAGAACTCACACTTCGAAAACTTTGCATATAGCTGAATGTCCTTTAGAGTCTGAAGAACCACTCTGAGATGTTGCTCGTGCTCCTCCTGGCTGTGGGAGTATATCAATATATCATCAATGAAGACTATCACGAATGAGTCCAAATAAGGCCTGAACACTCGGTTCATCAAATCCATAAAATTTGTTGGGGCATTTGTCAACCCAAACGACATGACTAAAAACTCGTAATGCCCGTACCGAGTGCGAAAAGCTGTCGTAGGGACATCGTATGTCCTAATCCTCAACTGATGGTAGCCAAATCTCAAGTCTATCTTTGAAAATACCCTGGCACCGTAAAGCTGATCGAACAAATCATCAATCCTCGGCAGTGGATACTTATTCTTGATTGTAACCTTGTCCAATTGCCGGTAATCAATGCACATCCTCATCGAACCATCCTTTTTCTTCAGAAACAATACTGGAGCACCCCAAGGAGAAATGTTGGGCCTAATGAAACCCTTCCCAAGAAAATCCTACAACTGTTCCTTCAACTCTTTCAACTCTGGCGGGGCCATGCGATACGGCGGAATAGAAATGGGTTGGGTGCCCGGAGCTAGATCATTGCAGAAATCAATGTCCCTGTCGGGTGGCATCCCTGGAAGGTCTGAAGGGAACACCTCAGGAAACTCACAAACCATGGGCACCGAATCAATAGAGGGAACCTCAACACTGGAATCGCGCACATAAGCCAAATAAGCCAAACACCCCTTCTCGACCATACGTCGAGCCTTCACGTACGAAATAACACTGCAGGTAGAATGACCAGGAGTTCCTTTACACTCCAAACGAGGCAAATCTGGCAAGGCTAAGGTCACCATCTTGGCATGACAATCCAAGATAGCATGATATGGGGATAACCAGTCCATCCCCAATATAACGTCAAAGTCGACCATACCTAAAAGCAACAAATCAACGCGGGTCTCAAGACCCCCAATCACCACAACATAAGAATGATGGACTCGATCGACCATGATGGAATCACCCACTGGTGTAGAAACATAAACAGGAATACTCAGTGGATCACTAGGCATGACCAGGTATGGTGAAAAATAAGAGGACACATACGAATACGTAGACCCTGGATCAAATAGCACTGAAGCATCTCTATCACAAACCCGAATAGTACCTGTAATGATGGCATCTGAAGACTCAGCCTCTAGCCTGGCTGGAAAAGCATAACATCGGGGCTGGGCCCCACCACCCTGAACTACATCTCTGGGACGGCCGGCTGCTGGCTGGCCTCCACCTCTGGCGGTCTGAGCTCCACCTCTATGACCTCTACCTCTACCTCTAGCACCTCTACCGCCACCTCTAGCTGGCTAGGCAGGCTGCGGAACACCTGGTGCCTGTACTATGGCACGAGAACCCTGATGTTGTGAACTACCTGATGCTCAAGCGAAAAATCTGGCAAGGTGACCCGGATCGCCACAAGTGTAAGAAGACCTCGGCTGCTGAGGGAACTGAATCTGACATTGTCGACCTGAATGACCA
Organism: Nicotiana paniculata; assembly: GCA_005239505.1. NCBI lineage: Eukaryota > Viridiplantae > Streptophyta > Magnoliopsida > Solanales > Solanaceae > Nicotiana > Nicotiana paniculata. Next base: position 4,620 of record MDKI01224709.1, on the reverse strand, counting down.
CCCCAGAAACTCTGATGCGGTGGTGCACTGATGGGAGCTGGTGGCGCACTGTAAGGCTGCTGATCAGAATAGTGCGTCTGATACCCACGACCACCTGAAGTACCATGGGAAACCTGAAGAGCTGACTGAAAAGGTCTGGGAGGATGACCTCTGCCTGAAGAATCCCTGCCCCCAGATGATGCCCCACTAAAACGACCGAAATGAAAGGGCCTCTTGTCAGCCCCCTGACCACCACCCTGTGACAGAATTATCTCAATCCTCCTGGCCATATTGGCCGCATCCTGGAACGATATATATGTACCTCACTCTCTAGCCATCTGAAGTCTGATAGGCGAGGCCAATCCCTCGATAAACCTCTGAACCCTCTCCCGATCAGTGGGAAGTATCATAAGAGCATGTCGGGCTAGAGTGAGTAACCTAGTCTCGTATTGAGTAACGGACATGGACCCCTACTGGAGACGCTCAAACTGCCTCCGAAGGTCCTCTCTCTGAGTGATGGGAAGGAACTTCCCCAAAAATACCTCTGAGAACTGAGTCCAAGTCAAAGGTGTAGATCCAGCTGGTCTGGCTAGGCAATAATCTCTCCACCAACTCTTGGTTGTGCCAGATAACCTAAAAGTAGCAAAGTCAACCCCGTTCGACTCCACTATGCCCATATTTTGAAGAACCTCATGGCAATTGTCCAAGTAATCCTGGGGGTCCTCTGATGGTAAACCAGTGTAAGTAGCAGTAAATAACTTAGTGAACCTGTCCAGTCTCCACAAAGCATCTATTGACATAGTTGCTCCCTCTGCTATCGGTGACGCAATACCCGGCTGAGCTACTCCGGTTGGCTGAGGTGCCGGAGTCTGAAAATGTGGAGCTAGCTGCTCTGGTACGCGGGCGGCAGGAGTCTGGGCACCTCCCCCAGCCTGAGAGGGCGCTGGTTCTGTAGGAAGAAGACCCGCCTGTGCTACACTCTCAATGAGTCCGACTAGACAGACAAGGGCGTCCTGAAGCACTGGGGTAGCTATGAATCCCTCTGGGACCTGAGTTGGTCCAACTGGGACTGCCGGAACTGGACCTCCTCGTCAGACTCGACCTGAGGGTCCTCCACTGGGGCTGCTACTCTAGGCTGAGCCCGGCCCCGGCCCCGGCCTCGGCTTCTAGCACGGCCTCCTCCTCGACCTCGATCTCGAGTAGGAGCTGTAGCAGGAGTGTCATGCTACTGGGAAAAACCAAGGGAAGCACGCGTCCTCTCCATCTGCGAGAGAATAGAATAGAAATTCAATCAGTACTCGGAATCATAGTGCACGATAGAGAAGAAAATAAATATGGAGTGATCCTAACTTTCCATCCTCTTGGGGATAAATACAGACGTCTCTGTACTGATCCCTCAGACTCTACCAAGTTGTCTGTGAGTTGTGAGACCTAAGAAACCTAGTGCTCTGATACCAACTTCTCACGCCACGAAATCCCACCATCAGGCCATGATGGAGTCCAACGTTGAACCCGCTAGACAAGCCAACGTACATAGATAAACTAGCATATTAACACCACTTTAATAGGATAAACTAAACAGGTCACAGTTTAACAGCGGAAATAAATATGGTTCCAAGCTAAATAAGGACAACATAATACAACAACGCGTAAACTTTCCCAAAACCTGGAGTCACAAACTCACGAACTGTCTACAAGAGTGCTAAATACATGTCTGAAAAGAGAATACATAGGTGTCTCTAAAACTAGAGGAAAAACAAGATAGAAGTGAAATCAAAGGGATGGAAGAGACGCCAAGGCCCACGAACACCAGCGGGTATACCTTGAAGTCTCTAGGATAAGCTGCAAGACACTCTCACTAATGATATCCTCCGGGTCCGGCTGCGTAATCTGCACAACATAAAGAAGTGCAGGTGTAGCATTAGTACAACCGACCCCATGTACTGGTAAGTGCCTAGCCTAACCTCGGCGAAGTAGTGACAAGGCTAATACCAGACTACCAAATAAACTTGTGCAGTTCAAATAAATAAACATACATATATACAACGGATGAGAAATATAGGGAGAAACAATTAATAAAGGTAGGGGAACATGCAATGTATAATGTAATCAATGTAAATCATGGGACGGCATCACCCTTCGTGCTTTTACCCTCTTTCCTCACAGTATAATCAATGAATATCGGTACGGAATGGTACATCGTACGACACGGCATCGCCCTTCATGCTTTACACTCTTTCCTCACAATGTCAAACAATGCACGGCATCACCCTTCGTGCTTTTACCCTCTTTCCTCACAGTATAATCAATGAATATCGGTACGGAATGGTACATCGTACGACACGGCATCGCCCTTCATGCTTTACACTCTTTCCTCACAATGTCAAACAATGCACGGCATCACCCTTCGTGCTTTAGCACTCTTCCTCACCCAAACAGCAATCACAAACAAGGGCAAGGGAGTAAACAAAATAGACATAATAACCCCGGCAAGGGAACAATATCAAACAGTGCACGACACCACCCTTCATGCTTTAACACTCTTCCTCACAATATCAAACAGTGCACGACATCACCCTTCATGATTTAACACTCTTCCTCACCCAAACAACAATCACAAACAAGGGCAAGGAAGTACGAATAATAAAATATAAATCCTGGCAAGGGAACATCAATTAAACAATTTAAACCCCGACAAGGGAACAATATCAACAATTAAATCCCAGCAAGGGAACCATAATAGTAACCTCAATATCCCAACAGGGGAGACAATATCAAAAGCAACAATGACCCGACAATGGTATATTTTAGTAGATTATTCTCTTTCTTTCACTTCATTTCATAATTCACTCTATTACTTGAGCCAATACTCCAAAGGATGCAATTATCTCATATACCTTCATCATTCGTGTTACAATTTGAGCCAATGCTCCAACAGAGTTTAAAGATTACAATTACCTTCACATATTCTTCACAACATATCGGAATCGTCAATTAAGCGTGAAAATTACCACAAAATCAGAATATTCACAATATAAGGAATCACGGTCATGCTAGACACCAATGTATAGATACTCGTCACCATGCCTATACCTCGTATTTGACAATTACCAAACAGCAAATAATACTCAACTCCTATTCCCTCAAGCTAAGGTTAGGCCAAACACTTACCTCGGGTCCAAAGTATAGCAATCAACCCTCTAACACCACTTTTCCTTTAGAATTCAACTCCGGAATGATATTATCTAGACATAATCAGCTCAAGTATATCAATAAGGATTCAATTATTCAATTACATGGCCTAATTATCCATTTCATAGCATTCCTCCAAAATTATCAAAATTTGACCCCGGGCCCGCTTGGTCCAAACACAAGGCTCGAACCAAAACCATGTCACCCATTCACCCACAAGCCCGAATATATAATTTTTTTTCAAATTCGACCCCAAAATGAGGTCTTAATCAAGAAAATTCAAAAGGGGCCTAACTGTACCCAAATTCCAGATTGTCTACTCTAATTTGCATGTTTTAGGCTTAGAAATTCATTAATTATAGATGAAAAATGAAGAAAATGAGTTAAAATTTACTAACCCAAGAATTTTTGATGAGGGATGGCTTCAATGGATGCCTAAGGGCTTTGGAGAAGAAGAAGTTCGTTATTTTCTAAGTGAATCTCGTAGCTACTGGTTCTGGAAATATTTATATACCACTGGGCAAAATTGTGCATCGCGATCGTGGGAATGGGTCTGTGATCGCGGAGAGTATGCTGGACATACCATCACGGTCGCGGAAGGGAGAACGTGATCGCGAAGAGAAAAAAAACTGGGGTCACGAATTTGACTTACGCGAATGCGTGGGACATCACGCGAACGCGATGAAGTAGACCTGTAAAGCTACGCAATCGTGGTCAACTGTACGCGAACGTGAAGAGGAAAAGAGGGCTAAGCCCTCAGGGTCAATTAACCATATGCGATCGCGAGGGAAGGGACGCGAACATGATGAAGGAAAACTTAAAGCTTCGCGAACGCGGAAGAGGCTTCGCGATCGCGAAGAACAAAAGGGACCTTCAATAGCTGAAGCAAAAACCAGCAATTTTCCTAAGTTCAAAATCACTCCGAGACACCTCCGAAACACTCCCGAGCCCTCGGAGCTCCTAAAAAATCACATGCACTGACTCAACAACATCCTACAAACTTAACCGTGCGATCAAATCGCCAATATAACATCATATACATAGAAATAAACCTCAAAATCCATGAATTCTATCAAATTTCATAAAACATCAAATTTCCCATTTCAAGTCCGAAACACGTCAAACGAAATCCATTTTCAACCAAACTTTACATAAAGAGCTTAAGCCATATATAAGACCAGTACCGGGCGCCGGAACCAAAATACGGGCTCGATACCATCATTTTCTAATCAGATTTCATTTTCAATTTCCATAAATATTTTCAGAAAACAATTTTACTCAAAAATTCATTTCTCGGGCTTGGGACCTCGGAATTCGATTCCGGGCATACGCCCAAGTCCCATTTCCTACGGACCCTCCGGGACCGTCAAATCACGGGTCCGGGTTTGTTTACCCAAAATATTGACCGGAGTCAAATTTATTCATTTTAATATCAAATCTTAGCATTTT
>ML316567.1:0-51909 GCA_005239505.1 Nicotiana paniculata | reverse complement strand
AATGAAATTAGACTGTTAATATTATCGAATTAGTAACTGAATACCTAAGAAGGTTGAAGTTTAGTTTCCTTAATCATCTAGAAAAAGAATTGATTTTTCCTGGGAAAATTGTTTTCCTGATAAAGCATGTTTTATTTGCCGTACTTGTAACCTTACTGATAAATTTATAATATTTAAACCTTATCGAACTTGGCAAATGAATTTCCAGAAAGGAGTTAAATACCATCTTCGTGTCCATTAAAAGAGAATTTTATCACTTCCTTGAGTAACTATTTTCCTGATAAAAATGTGAATTTATTGTGTGAATAACTGTATTTATGAGTACCTGAGTCGCATATATGATTTGCGAGTAGGATAACTCTATTATTTATATATGACCGCATCGCATGATCGATTCACGAGCGGGGTAATAGATGCATCTATGGTTCGAGCCGTTCGACCCTTCGGCAGTGCATATTTTATTATTGTTGGTTCGCGCTATTCGATCCTCGGCATTGCTTGCACATGATATTTACTGCGTACTTGCTGTGATTTGTACCTGATTACTGGCCTGGAAATTATAAATTGTCAACTGAAATGACGAAGATTTAAAATTTTAAATGTGAAAGAAGTTGCTATTTCCTGTCATTACTTATTAAATTGCCTATGATATCCATGCTTAGTGTCACCCTTTATTTCATTAAATTGACCTCTAGCAAGTGTCAAATTCGACCTTTCGTCACTACCTCTTCGAGGTTAGGCGGGATACTTACTGAGTACACGTTGTTTTCGTACTCATACTACACTTGCTGTGCATTTTGTTACATAGGTACATGTATATCTAGTGGCCCCGCTGACGCAGTGGTATGGTTGTTATAGGGACGTAGATGAGCTGCACCTCTCGAGAGAACCCGCAGCCGACAGACTCTCCCTCAGATGTATTGTATTGTATTTTTATTTCTTTGTCCAGTTTGTACTCCGGGCAACTATTGTATTACACGTATACTTCCTAGAAATTGCTCATGCACTTGTGACACCGGGTTCTAGGATGATTTGGGATGTATTGGTTAATTACATTGTTAAAACATCATATTTATTCAGTAAATTTTATTGATTGTTATAAACTGAAATGAAAAGCAACGATTTCAAATTGTTAAAATAGGAATTTTAATTATCTATTGAGGGTTGGCTTGCCTGACAATGGTGTCCGGTGCCATCACGACCATAACGGATTTTGGGTCGTGATAACGTGGTATCAGAGCACTAGGTTCCCTTAGGTTTCACGAGTCATGAACAAGTCTAGTAGAGCCTTGGGGATTGGTATAGAGACGTCTATACTTATCTTCGAGAGGCTACATGGCTGTTAGGAGTACTTCCCTTCTTGATTCCTCATTGTGCGGTTTGATTCCCTTTAAGGCTTATGCCTACATTTCTTCCTATTCCATCTTACGCGTCGCGAAGCGCTTGCTATAAATCGGGAATTTGAGGAATGGTAATGGTACTACAGATATGGTGCGTGATATTTTTCCATGCGTAGTTGGTTGAGGCTACTTTCGTTGCCCTGCGAAAGGATATTATGTTGTTTTAGCTCAGTAATTGTATTTCGGAGAGCTTTGAGGCTATGCTCAGGTGGTTATGATGTTTATGACTGATTACCGCACAACGTTGATGTGATGGTAGGATGCTTGCCCACAGGCCGGGGTAGTGAATGACTTGAGAGGAGGTCTTCCCAGAGCGTGATTTTGAGATTTCAGTATTTTAGTTCCGGCAGAGGAAAGACAATTGAACTATGAATGTTCAAATTGGGTTGAAAGAATAATAAGACTTGGTGTTTTCAAACGAGGTGGAATTTTCATCTATGATCTGGTATCGCTGTTTTTGATTGAATAAAATGTATTAAGTTCGTCGGTGCTATGGTTTCTTCGGTTGCATTGGATTAGAGTATGGTGAAGTAGTATTGAAGAAGCGACTGTCAGAGGTCGTGGTTTGCGGTGGTTCGGTATTGAATAAGTATTTCTAATAAAGGCGGCTCGAGATGATCTTCAGAAAGGTTTGAAGTTGTGGTGATCTTCAAGTTTAAGTGCTACAGAGAATGATATTTGTTTGAGGCAACAACTGGGCAGCATACGATGGAGGAAGATATGTGAGAAGTGCTAGGCGGTGGCTCCATTTCTGGGAGGCTAGGTGTAAGAAACGGAAGTTAAGTAGTTGCTTAAAGGAATGAGTTTGACCAAAGTGGGAGAGTGGCAGCATAGCATATGAGTTCTGTCATAAGATAAGCCGCCCATCTTGAGAAGATGCTTGGAGTGATTTGAGAATTTTAGTGGACGATGAATGGGTCCACGGGCTTAAATTGAAATGTCGGTTATTACAGCGGAAGATTGGGTGCAACAGAGAAGGGAGTTGCTTGACTTGAAGAAGGATGCAATATAGAGGTGAACTGGAAGATGTTGTCGCGCTTCGTGTAGATGTCCATGAGGAGTGAATGGACTGGTACAGTTGGTGAATGAGAACGGGCTTAGGATGGAGTATCGAGGTCATAGAAATTGTTCCCCGTGCAGCAACGTGGGAGGATGTCGGCATGTAATTTCCACAGGTGGGTAATCTCCTGTGAGAAGGTTAGCGATCGTGTGGTTGGAAAGTTTCTGCGAGGAATTCTAGTGGCTATTCGGTAGGAGGTCAAATATGTGAGTGATGCTAGAAAATTAGAGTATTCATGGAATGCTAACAGGAGAATTTAGAAGAATTTGACGGGTTGGTTGGGCAATATCATGTCAGCAATGAAGAAAGAATTTCGGTGGGGTCCAGAGTGGTGCAAGGAGTAGCTTCAGGCTAAGTGGGAGAGTCCCACCGCCTGTGATTGGGTTGCATGATTATCTTCTCATGGGGTTGCGGATTATCGGCGTATTGGCAAGTTATTGCAGCTAAGGGGAAAATAGTAGAATAGTAATTGAGCATGGGATTTGATAAAGGTGTGCAAGGGTTGGCCTTATTGAATCAGGTTTAGGCTTTGGAAAGATTCAGGATTTATGCTTAGTACAGAGGTAATTTACAAGGGAAGGGATTTAGTCAGGTGCTTTATCAAGATGGGTGTTCAGGTGCCAGCGAAGCCGTAGAGTTGATTATATTCGGTACCAAGCCAGAGTGGGTAACTCTCAAAAATGGTTCTAATGAATTCAAAGGATTAAGAATGCGGTGTTTAAGGGTTTCAATCCGTAGCAGCATCGTTAAGAATTTGGCTTTTTGCAGCAGACCGCGATAGGAGGCTCAGAGTGTTCCATGTTATCTTCGGCTTGCGATGCAACATTGGAGGATATGAGATAACCCGAGGGATTTGAGATAGCGTGGTCTCGCAATATAAAGTCACTCGAGAGGAGAGTGGACTTGGGTTCACAATGTTTTTGGATGAGGCTATTGTTACTTCTAAGTCAAGTAAAGGATAAATTGGAAGGAAATAGATTGGTTAGCCATGGTTGAAATGGCACATGTACGGCAGTGAACAGTTCCTTCAGCGTGATTAAGTTATGCATGTGATTTGTGACGGTATGTGCGATGCTTGTCAGTCGTCGTGATAGATTTTATTTGGAAGCATTCAAGCATTATGGCTTGTCATGGGTGGGTGGATCCCGGAAGGATTATGGTGGTATAGACTGCTACTTAAGGATTTGCATGTATTGTGATTGTGGGAATTCACTCGTGTGTTGTGGTGGTTCTCTTTAATTGAGGTAGGTAAAAGGTTTCTATATGATGAAGTGTTCACCCTATTAGTGGTTCAGGAGTTATGATGGAGTTCTTGCACTATCTCATATTGGCATGTTAGGTGCGGTAAGCGGTATGTAACTGGAAGTAAGGATCGAGGTTGCGGTTCGGTATTGACGAGGATGTCATGAGCTCGGATGAGCAAGAAAAAGGGGTTTTGAATGTTTAGAGTAAGCTGGTGTTGTCTTCAGTGTCACCGGAGATCGGTGTTGGTGAAATAGGCTTTGCATCCTAGTTATGGATTCTTAAATTGTTTTACAGCGTTAGTGTGGTCGGTGGTATGGATGTGCAGACTTGTTACCTTGTGTGGAAGGACGTGGGAGCATAACCACGGGAAGATCGTATGAGTGTGACATGTAGTCACTTAACGGATTGGAGATTTGGACCAAGTATAAAGAGGTGTAATATTGCTTATTTGAGAATTTATGCCTGGAGGGCGCTCGGTTCATTTTGTTGTGGATTGTGGGATGTCTGTCCCGGCTATGATGGTTGTTCTTGTGTGTCATGAGAAAAGTGGTGTATTATGGACCCAAGTAAAGCTATTAGCCTAGTTCAATGCGAGCAGGGTAGACTCGATGTTTGTGGATGGATTTAAATATGATTATGGGCTCCATATGAGTCAGGCATGTTCATTTCAGTATAGCGATTTTCATGGAAAGGTATTAGAACATCAGATGTTGTTCCGTCTTTGTTCATCTCATGTAATATTCTGCTGTGCCGTGTGAGTTAGGAAACAACTTGATAATTCCCTGTGTTGAGTTCCCGCGTAGTGATGATGTTATGTGAGCAGGATAGCTCTTGAGATTCAGATTATACATCACACCTTAGTTGTGCTTGAGTTTTGTAGCGTATGGTTCCATCAGTCTCCCCAGGATGGTATTGTTCACTTAGTGTGCTTGTGACCGATATTTGATATTTTGTAGTAATGAGCAATTTAGCTCGGTGTGTATCTCCTTATGAAAATCTTATGTGTGGATCGGGTGGCACGCCGCCACGGGTATGTTATTTGGATCGGGTTGCACGCCTCAACAGTGCGATGTTGAGTAAGGTTCCCTATATTTAATTTTTCTTGTGTTTTACTTCCTATTTTCTGAGGAAAGTTCATATTAGCGGCGTGTTGAGTGGTCCCTTCCTGAGTTGTTTCATTGTGTATCGTGTTCGAGTTGTGGCCTATTGGCACGTTGTGGAATCATGTAAGACTGTTGGTCATGTCTGGGGTGATTTGTTGCCTGAGCAGTCCATACTGGGAGAGACGAGATTATTGGATCAGGGATCGGTGCGATAAGATTATGTGAAGTATATTAAAGGACAAATACCATTATTTGGTTAGTAATGAGGTGATGATTCTAGTCAAGAGGAGAGATTCAATGCTTGGTTAACTCTGCAGTTGGTTGTGAAGTTTGCATACATCTCCTTCGTTGTGGTGGTAACGTAAGCGTTATAGCAGGACTTATATACATGTGTCCTGAGGTACATTGGGAGCATCAAATTCGTGAAATTTTGGCTATTAAGGCTTAGGGGATGTCATCGTGGTTAGATGATAAATTATGCGGTGCATGGTGCTAATTCAGAAAAGGTATGTAGTCATGATCTAGTACATCGTATGGTAGTTGATACGGAGTTCATATATTGGAAACAGGCCTGGCAGAGAATTTCGGGTGTTGGAATTGGGTTCTGAGCTTATTGTATGGACGAAAGAGGATATCTTCAGATTTGACCGAGATAATGTGCTCAACTGAGTGGTGGTAGCACATGTAGGTGCATGAGGTGTTAAATAGTGATTTCAGACAACTCCGGAGCGGTTCTTAGCACGTTCGAGGACGAACGTATGTTTAAGTGGGAGAGAATGTAACGACCCGACCGGTCATTTTGAGCTCTAGTGCGTCGTTCAGCGATTTGAGGCCATGAACATCTTCATTTCAGATGTTATGACTTGTAGGTGTGGTCGGAATTGAATTTCGGGAAGTTTTTAGTCAATTTAGAAAGAAAATTCTCATTTCAGAAGCCTTAAGTTGGAAGAATTGACTAAGATTGGATTTTTGAGTAAACGATCTCGGAACCAGGATTTGAAGGTTCCAGCAGGTTCGTATGATGACTTCGGACTTGGGCGTATGTCTGGATTGGGTTTTGGATGACCCGGGAGCGTTTCGGTGCACCTTGTGGAGGTCAGCATTTTAGAAGAATTTCATAAGTCTGGGCTGAGGTGCATTTCCGTGATATTGATGTCCGTTTGGGATTCCGAATATGGGAATAGCTCCGTATGGTGATTCTAGAGTTGAGAGCGCGATCGGAAGTGAATTCAGAGGTCCGTAAGTTATTTTGGAGTCATTTGACTAAAGATAGAAATTTGAAGGTTTTCGAGAAATCCGAACGGAAGTGGGAATAGGTCTGCAATGTTGAATATGACCTGTGTTCAAAATTTGGGGTCAATCGGACTTGATCTGATAAGTTTCGACATCGAATGTAGAAGTTTGCAAAGTTCATAAGGATTGAATTGAGTTGCGATCCATTGTTACGAAGTTATTTGATGTGATTTGAGGCCTCGAGCAGGTCCGTATTATGTTTTGGAACTGGTTGGTGTGATTGCACGGGGGTCCGGGGGACCTCGGGTGGATTCCGGTTGGTTAATGGACCAAAATTTGGAGTTGAGAGAAAGCTGAGGCTGCTGTCATCTGATGTCACCGCACCTGCAAAGTTTTGGCCGCAGGTGCGGCTATGGTGTCGCAGAAGCGGAAAAGGGGTGGCTTGGATCGGGGCCGCAGGTGCGAGGTTATTTCCGCACCTGCGAAGGCACAGATGCGGACGAGAGAGCGCAGGTGCGGAGCCGATTGGGGAAGGAGGAAGCCGCAGGTGCGAGAGTTTGGGTGCACCTACGGGTGCAGTCACCGCAGGTACGGAAGGACTGGAGGCAGTGCAGTGTGTCAAAAACGGGGTTTTGGCCATTTCTTCTCATTTTTCTCTTGTTTGGGCGATTTTTGGAGAGCTTCAAGTGGGGATTTTTGTCATCTATGTCAATGTAAGTTGTTTCTACTCATTCCAAGTTAAATACAAGGTTTATACATGGATTTGAACATGAAAGTTTGTGGAAAAGTTGGGAATTTTGAAGAAAAACCTAGAATTTGCATTCTTGGATTTGACCACGAATTTGAGCATGAAATTAAGAGTAAATTATATATTGGAGTTAGTAAAGTAATGGGTAATCTTTATCTTCGAAAATTTAGTAATCCGGCCACGTGGGCCTGAGGGAAATATTGTCAACTTTTCGATCTGAATTGGGAATTTATATAAATTGAATTGTTATAAATATTAGAGTATATTTTCATTGGTTTGCCGTTATTTGGGTAGTTTAGAGCATTGTGCATTGATTCGAGTCATCGGAAGGGCTTGGAGGCCGGTTATGAATCTTTGGAGCGAGGTAAGTCTTCTTTCTAACCTTGTGAGGGGGAATTGTCCNCGTGCGTATCTACTATTATGCTTGTGTATGGGTAGGCTAGGACCCACTAGCATGCTTTAATTGTTGTACTTGTAATTTTGCTAATGAAATTAGACTGTTAATATTATCGAATTAGTAACTGAATACCTAAGAAGGTTGAAGTTTATTTTCCTTAATCATCTAGACAGTACATTGATTTTTCTTGGGATAGTTGTTTTCCTGATAAAGCATGTTTTATTTGCCGTACTTATAACCTTACTGATAAATTTATAATATTTGAACCTTATCGAACTTGGCAAATATTTCCAGAAAGGAATTAAATACCATCTTCGTGTCCATTAAAAGATAATTTTATCACTTCCTTGAGTAACTGTTTTCCTGATAAAAATGTGAATTTATTGTGTGAATATATGTATTTATGAGTACCTGAGTCACATGTTTGGTTCGCGAGCAGGGTAACTCTATTATTTATATATGACCGCGTCGCATGATCGATTCGCGAGCGGGGTAATAGATGCATCTATGATTCGAGCCGTGCGACCCTTCGGCAATGCATATTTTATTATTGTTGATTCGCGCCATTCGATCCTCGGCATTGCTTGCGCATGATATTTACTGCGTACTTGCTGTGATTTGTACCTGATTACTGGCCTGGAAATTATAAATTGTCAACTGAAGTGACGAAGATTTAAAATTTTAAATGTGAAAGAAGTTGCTATTTCCCGTCATTACTTATTAAATTGCCTATGATATCCATGCTTAGTGTCACCCTTTATTTCATTAAATTGACCTCTAGCAAGTGTCAAATTCGACCTTTCGTCACTACCTCTTCGAGGTTAGGCGGGATACTTTCTGAGTACACGTTGTTTTCGTACTCATACTACACTTGCTGTGCATTTTGTTGCACAAGTACATGTATATCTAGTGGCCCCGCTGACGCAGTGGTGTGGCTGTTATGGGGACTTAGATGAACTGCACCTCTCGAGATGACCCGCAGCCGACAGAGTCTCCCTCAGATGTATTGTATTATATTTTTATTTCTTTGTCTAGTTTGTACTCCGGGCAACTATTGTATTACATGTATACTTCTTAGAAATTGCTCATACACTTGTGACACCGGGTTCTGCAATGATTTGGGATGTATTTGTTAATTAAATTGTTAAAAAATCGTATTTACTCAGTAAATTTTATTGATTTTTATAAAATGAAATGAAAAGCAACGATTTCAAATTGTTAAAATAGGAATTTTCATTATCTATTGAGGGTTGGCTTGCCTGACAATGGTGTCTGACGCCATCACGACCATAACAGATTTTGGGCTGTGATAGGATGGAATTTCGAAAGTTGGAACATGTTCGTAGGGTCATTTGGGATGTGTGTGCAAATTTTCAGGTTATTCCAGCGTGATTTGGGTGGTTTCGGCATCGTTGGCGAATTTCGAAAGTTTAAAATCCTTAGGCTTGAATTTGGATTTGATTTGGTGTTTTGATGTTATTTTGAGTGTTCCCAGGGTTCGACTAGGTTGGTATGTTGGTATGTGACTTGTTGGTACTTTTGGTTGAGGCCCCGAGGGGCTCGGGATTGTTTTCAGATGATTTTTGAAGGTTGGAAGTTAGAAAAATGCAGCAAATGGCTGCTGGTGCAGGCCTTCTGGTGTGGCCGCACCTGCGGACGGGGAGCCGCAGGTGCGAAGGCGCAGGTGCGGAAGACCTTGCGTAGATGCTGAAAATTGGAGGGCCTGGGAGCGCAAGTGCGGAAGTCGGATCGCACCTGCGGTCCTGTAGGTGCGTGTAGAGGACCGCAAATGCAGAAATTTGGCTTAAGTGAGAATCCGCACCCGCGAGGGATTTTTCGCAGGTGCAGCACCGCAGGTGCGTTGCATGGGGTCGCAGGTGCGAGATTGTTGGGCAGAACCTATATAAGGTTGCCTTCGCGAATTTTCACTCCTTTCTTCACCATTTTTGACGGATTTTGGAGCTTAGAGCTGGGATTTCAAGGGGGAATCAAATGTGTTCAGTGAGGTAAGCTATATGGACCTTGTATCTTGTGTTTCTGACGAATATTCCATTGTTTGATCATGTTTAAGTGGAGAAATTTGGGAGATTAGGGCTTGAAATTTGAAAGTGTAAATTGGGGATTTGAGGGGCCATTTGGGGTCCGATTTTGATGTATTTGGTATGCATGAACTCGTGAGAGTGTAAGGGTTCTAGTTTTGTGATTTTTATCGGAATCTGAGATATGGGCCGGGGGGCCGGGTTTTGTCAATTTCGAAACTTTTTTGATGTAAATTGGATATTTTCGAGTGGGCTTTGTCTCTTTAGCATATTTTGATGATATAAATCTGTTTTGAATAGATTCAGAGCGCGTTGAGTCCGAGTCGAGGGGCAAAGGCATCGCGATGTAGTTTTTCATCTAGTTTGAGGTAAGTAACGAATGTAATATATACCTGAGGGTATGAAACCCCTGTATTTTGTATTGTTTTGATAACTGAGGTGACGCATGTGCTAGGTGACGGGCGTGTGGGGGGGGGGGGGGGGGGGGGCACTGGTAGGGATTGTGACTTGGTCCATCCCGTAGCTACTATTAAGTCGCGTATTTTATTTGAAATCATATGATATTCCGTATTTTAGGGATTTATACTATATTTTGGGTTGTGTGCCATGTTTAGGGCCTTGTGCTGTCCTGTTTGGACCTTGAGGGGTGTTTTTACTACTATTCTCACACTGTTTTGATAGAAAATATAATCTCAGTCATTATTTATACATTTTCATTGTTTATTCCTGTTTATCACCCTGTTTTCAAACAAATGAAAGATATTTTGGGCTGATTCCCCGTGATTTGTGGTGAGTTGCCCGAGTGGCTTGTGAGGGTGATGACTGAGCGAGTCCGAGAGCCGGATTGTGAAGATAGTGATGGATTGGGCTGCACGCCGCATCATTATATATATATTGGATCGGGTTGCACGATGCAGCGGTATATCTATCGGATCGGGATGCACGCCGCAATACTATATATATTGGATCGGGCTGCACGCCGCAGCGATATCGCGCTTGCGCTGAAGGAGCCCCTCCGGAGTCTGTACACCCCTAGTGAGCGCAATCGACTATTTATATCGGGCTGCACGCCGCAACGGTTATTATATGGTACCTATTGAGCGTGAGTGCTGATTGACGAGAGATGAGTCACGAGTGACTGGGAGGCTTGCCCGAGAGGCTTTATATTGTGAGTGACACTGTGCCCGAGGGGCTTATTTACTATAAAACTACTGTTTTCACTCTTCTTTACATTTTTGCCTGTAAACGATAAATGTGGAACCAATGATTTATATGAAATTTAGAAAGGGAAAACTGGAGTTTTATGAAACTTTCGGACGTAGATCCCTGGGTTGATTTATTGATTTCCACTGATGTTTATTATATGAATTTACATGATTTTTAAAGCTCGTCCTTGCACACAAGTCCTTATTTATATTTGTTACTTACTGAGTTGGTGTACTCACATTACTCCCTGCACCTTGTGTACAGATCCAGGTGCCCGGATCGAGTGAGATTTGATTATTCTCAGTGGATCTTGTCGGAGACTGTGAGGTAGCTGCACGACGTTCGCAGCCCCACCCTTCTCCTTCGCATTTTGTCGCTATTTATATTTTTTCTAGACTTGTGTATTAAGGAAAAACCGTGTTAGATTCTGTGTTCCATTAGATGCTCATGACTATTGACTCCGGGTTTTGGGGATATCATACATATGTTTTTCATTGATTATCCACATTTGTGCAATGCTAAACGTGTAAGGTTATGATAAATCGAATTATTGTTTTAAATGGAAAGTTCTTTGTATTATGTTACGTAAATTGGCTAGCCTAGTACCACGATAGGCGCCATCACGACCTGCGTAGATTCAGGGTTGTGACATTAATGAAATTGATGCACTTATGTATCTTGCTAATGCTACAAGGCCTGACATAGCATTTTCTGTTAATTTTACTAGAAAAATATATCTCTTCTCCTACATAGAGACTTGGGTATTTGAGACAACGTCTTTATAAGGGGGAGTAAAGTATGCACTGTACTCTTTTTCCCTTGCTCAAATTTTTTTCCCACGGGGTGTTTTCTGGTAAGGTTTTTAATGAGGCAACTTGAAATGTATATTATTAGTGTACTCTTTTTCCTTGACTAGGATTTTTTCCCATGGGGTTTTAATTAGTAAGATTTTAACGAGGCACATAATAATAAACATCCAAAGGGGAGTGTTATGAATATATTATTATGGATGTCCATTTATTACTCTGTTGTAGATAATCTTCCTGAAGAAGATTATCCATTTAGTACTCCATTGAAGTTTATCTACAAGCAGCTGATGCAGGCAGGTTGCAAACAACTCAATGAAATGACTTGCAACAGCTTCTTGGTTTGATGAGATTAATTTAAATCGATCGGAAATAGTGGTGGAAAATATTCTCTACAAATTCAACTTTTGAGAAGATGGTATACAAGATTGGAATGTGAAGACTCAAATATTTGAAACAAGGTTTTCATCAGGGGAGTAAAATACGATGCACTCTTTTTTCTTTACTAAGGTTTTTTCCCATGGGGTTTTCCTTATAAGGTTTTTAATGAGGCAGCAATGCGTATTACTAAATATGTGCACTCTTTTTCCTTCACTAGGATTTTTTCCCACAGGGCTTTTCCTAGTAAGGTTTTAATGAGGCACATTATATTTTAATGAATATCCAAGGGGGAGTGTTATAAATATATATTATATTATGGATGTTCATTTAGTACTCCGTTATAAATAAGCTTCCTGAAGAAGCTTATCATTTTGGTACTCCGTTATGGATAAATATTATCCCCGGTAGAAGATTATCTATATCTGGTGCAGTAGTAGCTTACAAGCAACTTACAAGCAGCTTACACAGCAGCTTGCAGTAGCAGCTTACAAGCAACTTACACAGCAGCTTGTAGTAGCAGCTGACAAGCAGCTTATACATCAGCTTGCAGTAACAACTTACACAACAACTTCCTTTCTTCTATAAGTAGAGGAGATTTCAGTTCATTATGAACATCAGTTTGAAAGTTGAATAATATATTACACACACTCTCTCTCTATACTTATCTTTGGTTTATTTACTTTACAGTCGTTATTGTCACGGCCCAAAATCCATTAAGGTCATGATGGCGCCGGACCCCACTCTCAGGCAAGCCAACACTTAATAATTAATAAAATCTTTATTTCAAAATTCTTGAAGTCATTCCTTTTTTATTTTCTTAAATAATAATTAACGAACTTCCACTGAGTAAACAATAATATCTTTAGCAAATTTAAATAGTGAATAAGTCCCATAATTATCCCAGAATCCGGTGTCACAAGTGCATGAGCAAATTTTCTAGGAATTATACATGTACTAAAATACTTGTCCAGAATACAAACTGGACAAGGAATTTAAAATAAAATACAATACATCTGAGGAAGACTCTGCCGGCTGCGGGTCGTCTCCGGATGGTGCAGCTCGTCTAAGTCTCCAAGTCAGCCACATCGTTGCGTCAAGCAGGGCCACTAGCTATGAATGTACATGTGCAATAAAAATGCACAACAAGTGTATCATGAGTACGAAAACAACGTGTACTCAGTAAGTATCCCGCCTAACCTCGAAGAGGTAGTGACAAGAGGTCGAATCTGACACTTGCTAGAGGTCAATTTAATGAAATAAAGGGTGACACTAAGCATGGATATCATAGATACCTAACAAGTAGTGATAGGAACAACAACTTCTTTCCACATATACAAACTTTAAATCCTCATCATTTCAGTTGACAATTTACAATTCAAAGCCAGTAAACAATTCCAAATCTCAGAAAGTACTCAGCAAATATCATGCGCAAGAAATGCCGAGGGTCGAACGACTCGAACCAACGATAAATATAAACTGTGCACTGCCAAAGGGTAGAACGACTCGAACCATAGATGCATCTATTACCCCGCTCGCGAATCGATCAAGCGACGCGGTCATATATAATAATAGAGTTACCCTGCTCGCGAATCATACATGCGACTCAAGTACTCATATATACACATATTCACACATTAAATTCACATTTTATCAGGAAAACAGTTACTCAGGAAAGTGATAAAAATTCTCTTTTTAATGGACTCGAAGATAGTATTTAAATCTTTTCTGGAAATTCATTTGCCAAGTTCAATAAGGTTTTAAATATTATAATTTATCAGTAAGGCTACAAGTACGGAAAATAAAACATGCTTTACCATGAAAATAATTATCCCAGGAAAAATCAATTCTCTTTCTAGATGATTAAGGAAAATAAACTTCAACCTTCTTAGGTATTTAGTTACTAATTCAACAATATTAACAGTCTAATTTCATTAGCAAACTTACAAGTACAACAAGTAAAGCATGGTAGTGGGTCCTAGACTACCCAGACACAAGCATGATTGTAGCTACGCACGGGCTCCTGTCACCTCGTGCGTACGTAGCCCCCATAAATAGTAGCACATATTTGATTAGTTCACCTATGGGGACAATTCCCCTTCACAAGGTTAGAAAGGAGACTTACCTCGCTCCGGAGTTCCATAACCGGCTTCCAAGCCCTTCCGATGACCCAAATCAATGCACAACGCCCCAAAAACTAGCCAAATAATGGGCAAACCAATGAAAATATACTCTAATACTTGTAACAATTCAAATTATATAAATTCCCAACTCCGCTCGAAAAGTTGACATTTGCCCTCGGGCCCACGTGCCCGGATTCCTAAATTTTTCGAAGATAAAGATTACCCATGACTTTACTAACTCCAATATATAATTTACTCTTAATTTCATGCTCAAATTCGTGGTCAAAATCCAAGAATGCAAATTCTAGGGTTTTCTTCAAAATTCCCAACTTTTCCACAAATTTTCATGTTCAAATCCATGTATAAACCTTGAATTTGACTTGGAATGAGTAGAAACATCTTACCTTGACATAGATGACGAAAATCCCCACGTGAAGCTCTCCAAAAATCGCCCAAACAAGAGAAAAATGAGAAGAAAGGGCCAAAACCCGTTTTTAAAACACTACACTGCCTCCAGTCCTTCCGCACTTGCAGTGACTACGCCCGCACCTGCGCGCCCAAACTCTCGCACCTGCGGCTTCCTCCTTCCCCAGCCGGCTCCGTACCTGCGCTCGCTCGTCCACATCTACACCTTCATAGGTGCAGAAATAACCTCGCACCTGCGGCCCCCATCCAAGCTACCCTTTTCCGCTTCTGTGACCCCATAGCCGCACCTGCGGCCAAAACCTCGCAGGTGTGGTCACACCAGATGACAACAGCCTCAGCTTTCTCTCAACTCCAATTTTGATCCGTTTACCACCCGAAATTCACCTGAAGCCCCCAGGACTCGGTCCAATTACACCAACATGTTCCAAAACATAATGCGGACCTTCCCGAGGCCTCAAATCACATCAAATAACATCGAAACAATGGATCGCATCACAATTCAATCTTTATGAACTTTGAAATTTCCAACTTCTACATTAGATGCCGAAACCTATCAAATCATGTTCGATGGACCCCAAATTTTATACACAAGTCGCATTCAACATTACGGACCTGCTCCAACTTTCAGAATCGCATTCCGACCCCGATATCAAGATTTCCACTCCCGGTCGGCTTTCTCAAAACTTTCAAATTTCTATCTTTAGCCAAATGACTTCAAAATAACCTACGGACCTCTGAATTCACTTCCGATCGCGCTCCTAACTCCAAAATCACCATACGGAGCTATTCCCAGACTCGGAATCCCAAACGAACATCAATATCACTGAAATGCACTTCAACCCAGACTTATGAAATTTCTTCTAAAATGTTGACTTCTACAATATGCGCCGAAACTTTTCCCGGTCATCCAAAACCCGTTCCGAACATACTCCCAAGTCCGAAATCATCATACAAACCTACTAGAACCTTCAAATCCTAATTCTGAGGTCGTTACTCAAAATTTCAATCTTAGTCAATTCTTCCAACTTAGGGCTTCCGAAATGAGAATTTTCTTTCCAAATTGACTCCAAACTTCCCGAAATTCAACTCCGACCATGCCTACGAGTCATAATACTCGAAATGAAGTTGCTCATGCCCTCAAACTATCGAGTGATGAGCTAGAGCTCAAAACGACCGATCGGGTCGTTACAGTTATTTTATAACAAATTGAAAATTTTAAGGAAAAATTAGGCATTGTATAATCGAATATAGTTAGACCTCCATATAATAGCTTCACATATAAAAGACATTCACTATAAAAGCCAAGTTTTTTTGGGATTATGTTATATTTACCTCTCTATAATAGCTTTTACCTATAAAAGCAACATTCATTCTTATAGAAACTCTTTGTAAAATACCCCTCTATAACATTCATGTAGCATATCTAATAAGCCAATAATAATAAATTTAAATATTTTTAGCTCAACCTACTACTACTTGGACCGAGATAGAAGATTCGAAAGTTAACCTCTTAGATGCCTTCAAGGGAAAGCTATTAGGTATCCTTTTGCCGAAAGTTTGGACACAAATCTTTGCTAATTCAAGCGTCATATCTCTAGTAAGAGACTAAAATCTATGAAACAAGCTACAATGATGAAAGTTTTTCATCAATCTTGAAGTAATTTAATCTTCCAGTAGCTTTAAAATGTATGCTTTAGAGTTTAAATCTTTATATGTTTGCTTACGAATTTATCAATAATTTATTAGAATTTTCTAATATTTGATTAGTAAAATTTACATATTTTTTGAGTATTTAAATTTAAAGTTGATTTTTGGATAATTTTTGTTTATAACAGCCAAAGTATATTTAAACTTCAAATATGTTATAGGTGTATAACAACCATTAACTATAAATGTAATGATCCAATCGATCGTTTTGAGTATTTGCAATCCGTTAAGATGTTTGAAGTCTTGAGTAGTTCCGTATGATGTATTATAACTTGTGTGTATCGTCGGTTTCGGTTTTCGGGTGATTCGGAATTAGTTTGGAAGAATGATTTTCATGTTTGAAGCCTTAAGTTGGAAGAGTTGACCAAGTTTAACTTTTATATATTTGACCCCCGATTGGAGTTTTGATGGTTCCGTTAGGTCCAGATAGTGATTTAGGACTTGGGCGTATGTCCGAATTTGCATTTGGATATTTCTAGAAGGTTTCAACACTAATTGATGAAAGTTGGAAATTTGAAGGTTTGGGATGTTCAAATTTTGACCGAGAGTTGACTTTGATCATATCGGGTTCGAATTGTTGTTACAGGAGTTGGAATAGGTTCTTTATGTCATTTGGAACTTGTATGCAACATTTTTGGATTCATTCCGGACTAGTTAGGCTTGAATCAGACGCTTGGTTCGAAGTTTGGAGTTTATGAACTTAAGAGATTGATCTTGATCGATGATTTGTGGTTTTGACATTGTTATGTTTGATTTGAGGCATCGAATAGGTCCGTGTTATTTATTGGGACTTGTTGGTATGTTCGGATGGGGTTTCGAGGGGCTCAGTTGAGTTTCGGGGTGGTTCAGACCTTTTTTGGCCATTTTCTATTGCTGATTTTTTGCCATAGGGATATACATCGCGATCGTTGGGAATAGGGTGCGATCGCAAAGGGTAAAATGGAAAAATTGAAATGTGAATCGCGTTCGCGGAGGAAGATTTGCGATCGGGAAGAAGAAATTCTATTGTCACTAAGCTAACTTTGAAAGCTTATATCTTGCTATCTATAAGGAATTTGGCCATGATCCGAAAAGGAAAGTTATAGCCCTTTGTTTTTAGTTTTCAGAAAATCAAATCGTTATCCTTTTGAGTTTTGTACAAAAATTTATGATCGTTCTACAACAGGTGGAAAGCGTTTAAGAAGGTAATGGAATTTGTTCATCGTGATCGCAGGGAAATGGCCGCAATCGCGAAGGGTAAAACCTATGATGGAAAATTTTAGAATCGCGAAGAAGGACGACTGACAGTGCATTAAAACATCAAATTTCGGGATTTTGAGTTCATTTTATCATATTTTGAGCTATGGAGCACGGATTTGGGCGATTCAGAGGTAATTTTCACCATATGGATTGGGGTAAGTATTCTCTACACGATTTTGATTATATTTCATGAAATCTATCTTTGATTTTGGAATTTGGATCATGAATTTTATAGAGAAATTGGGGGGTTTTTTGTAAACTTTCCTAAAGAGAATTTTTGAGTTTTGAACAACGATTCAGAGTCAGATTTGAGTGAAATTAGTATGATTGGACTTGTAATTAAATTATTTGTCGGATTTTGAGTGAAATTATTTGATATTTTTGAGTTCCCTTTTGCTAGTTTCGATTCATTCGGAGGTTGATACATACGAGATGACATTTTTAGAGAGTTGTTTGGCTTGCTCGGTAATTGTTTTGGCTTTTTGAGGTAAGTATCTTATCTAAACTTGGTTGAGGCACTAGTTGCCTGAATTATTTATGACAACTACGTGCTATGGGTGCGTATATGAGTGGGGTTTGAGCCCATGTGCAAGCATCGGGGTATTTGATCCATACTCTGGGTAGTGCTTAGGCTATGATATGCCTAGAATTGACTGTTAAGCTCTAAGCTATGATGTTTCTCTTTCTTTTTTTTGTAATATCTTTGTGAACTATTTGAACCATGTTTGAGGTTACGAAGAAGCTAATTCCTTGAATAAACTTGAAAGTTGTTATTTCTCTGATGAAATTACCATTTTGAGCTATGATAGCAGACTTTCCACATACATACACTTTAGCATGTCACTTATACCAGTCCCGGAGCATGAAATCTGATATTCGTTGATCACATACATGTATTCTTGTATATTTGCTTCTGTGTGGTATGATTTGGACTGGATGCTTGTGACCACGTCGGGCGGATTGTGTTGTTATTCCTGTTACCACGCCAGACAGATTGTGATGTTGAGCCAGTGACCATACCTGGCAGATTGTGATATTAACACATGAGTTATCCGTGCGATACGTGAGTTGTCTTTGGATTGATACCATTAGCATGTGAGTTGTCCGTGCAATACGTGAGTTGTCCTTGCAGCACCAGATATTGATATTATAGCACATGGGTTATGTGTGCAGTATGTGAGTTGTCCATGCGGTTGTATTATTAGCAAGTGAGTTATCCATGCAGCATGTGAGTTATCCGTGCAGCGTGTGGATACGGATCCATCCGCCTAGAGTCACCCTCTCTTGTTTCTCTCTTGATGGATTACACACGAATTGTGAGAAATCAACAGGTTTCTGGTTGATGCGAGCTCTGGGAGAGATAATTACTATTATTGGATCAATTGCACGCCGCAACACACTAATATGTGGTTACTGCATTTCATTCTTACTTGTAATTTCCTTCACTGTTTACCTGATTTACTAGCATATCTTCATTATATGCTGGATTGATGACTGAGAAGAACAATTTAAAACAAAGAATTATGAGCATCAAGGTGGTTTTACCTGAGATTTTCTGATATGATAATATATCTACTATATACTTGTTGAAATTATGAACTGTACATGTGTTAGTGAGTATCACTTATAGTTCTTGCTTCTTTTACCTCACCGAGGTTAGTTAGGATACTTGTTGAGTATATGGGGCCGATTGTATCCATAGTACACTTCTGCACCTTATGTGAAGATCTTGGGTTGTTGCTGCTCTGTATGGCGGGAGCTGGCATTGAAGCGTTCTAGTTATGGCTATCACCTAGCCTTGGTAGCTTTAGACTCGAATTCTAATTTTTTTTATAGTGAAGCCTTTTCTTTCACTCAATACTATCCCTAAAGAGATTAGAAAATGTCAATGATTAAGGTCTTAAGGTAAAATTTCATTCATGGCCAAGACACCATTTAGATCCCTGACACTTCAAAGTTCACAAGGGTCTCGGGGACCTGAGCAGTGCTTTTGTCAGAGAGAGCATCTCAAACACAAACTAAATCTAACTCCTAAATACCCCTAACCACTCACACTTACTCATCCCTATAGGTTTAAGTTCCAATGAGGCATCCATTGTAAGTTTCAATACAACTGTAACAACAATACATAGGTTTAAACATGTACACTTCTTACAAAAATTATTCAGAATATAACAGATAACACCAGGGAGAGGGTTGTTTAAGAACTAGTTGGGTGCAGGAAACCAAAGAGGTAGAAATGAAGTGTATAAATAGGACATTCTTACAAGGTTACAACATTACAAGTATGATTGGGTGTTAAACATTTTTGGAGTCAGACTAACAATATCACTGTAGAAGTCCAGAACAATGAAAATCTTATATAAAGTAGACCTAATTCAACTATACAGGTTAAGAGTTATGATTTAATCATGGTGAAGTTCAGTTCAGCCTATCAACATAACAGTTAATGCTCAGCCATAGAAGACATAATTTTAGTCCTACCTCTAAGGCATAACTTAAGCTAAGTGAGTAACAACTGACAAGATGCACACAAGGATAACTTTACAAGTTCATTAATGCTTAGTCTAGTTTAAGTATCATTTTGTACATGGGAAACTCATAGGTGTGATCATTAGTTGTGAAAATGGAGAGAAACCATTATACTGATCATTCAAGTACTATAGAATAACATAAGCACGTTAGAAGGAAGATATTAACTCAAATGACATAAGCTGATATACCCAAACTAAGATGGCAATGTTGTTTTCATCATTTAAAGGTTAATATCCATTTTAGTTTAGTTTATCAAGTAAACCATTTCAAATATAAATAACACCAAGGCAAATTAGTATAGCAGTCATGAAGGCCATAGTAGAACATCAGGGAGGTCTAAAGTCAAGATAGGTATATAGGATCATTAATGTTCTTAGTTAATTACAGAAACTCAGCAACACATAGACTACTTAATTCAAAGACACATTCATTAGGATTGCTACAATAGCTGACTAGTACATGGTTTGTTTTCAGATTGTTAAGGAAACATACAACTCCAAAGTTTGATAATCGATAATAAACTAATGACAAATATATTAAGGCATAGGTAACTAATTATAACATATCATAAGCAAAGTTAATTGACACAAAACAACAGAATATGCATGATTCTAATTAAGTGATTCAAAGAGAGGAAAGGTTAAGGCTCACTGACCTTCCTTTGAAAAACAAACCAAACAAGGATTCTTGTTAGTCGTTTAGTAACCAAAGCTCAAAAAACTACCAATGAATTGAACTCAGAACTGGAAAAAGAGGAAGACGAAGAATCAATTAGCAAATAGGGTTTCTGATAGACTTTGCAAACTCCTATTAGATTGTTTTACTCAGATTGTTAGGTGTTGTTAGGTGAGAGCATTGAAACCCCTATTTATAGTGGCATTCAATGCCTTAGGGTTCCGGTAGATTCAAACAGTGGTAGTGGAAAATGACGACCACCAGATGATGCAAGCAAAAACTGGTGAAAATTGAAGAAACAGAAAGGAAAGACAATAGGGATTTTACTTGGGAGGAGAGCGGTTGATCGTTGAAGGCAGAATTATCGGACAAAGCTTAGAAAACCAGTAGCCACTGCATTTGACCTCTGGGTATAGAATCTTCATCATAAGACTCCAAAGAAGCTCCTTGCATGCTTCAATTTAAAGTAGCACAAGAGAATATAAATCCCGAACACATCCCAGAACCCGGTGACACAAGTACATGAGCAATTACTAAGAATTTTACAAATTCTACAAAGCTTGTCCGAAATACAAATTGGACAAGGAATGAAAATGAGAATACAATACATAGAGGAAGAATCTGCCGACTGCGGGTCGTCTCTGAGTGATGTAGCTCGCCTAAGTCTCCAAATTAGCCATATTGCTTTGAAAGTACCTGTGCAACAAAATGCACAGCAAGTATAGTATGGGTACAAAAACAACGTGTACTCAGTAAGTATCCCGCCTAACCTCAGAGAGGTAGTGACGAGAGGTCGAATTTGACACTTGCTATAAGTCAGTTTAGTATAATCAAATGAGATGCTAAGCATGAGTATCATAGGAAAATTTAATAATAATCAGGGATAAGAAATATCAACTTCTTTCACATTTAACACATTAAATCTTCGTCATTTTAGTGGCAATTTTACAACTTCTTAGGCCTATAAACAGTAATAATTACAGGAAATACACAACAATTATCATGTGCAAGAAAATGCCGAGGGTCGAACGGCGCGGACCAACAATAATAAAATGTGCAATGCCGAGGGTCGAACGACCTGAACCATAGATGCATCTATCTGCCTCGCTCGCGAATCGAACATGCGACGCGGTAAACATAATACTAGGGCTACCCCGCCCGCGAATCATACCTGTGACTCGGGTCCCCGTATAAATATACATAAATACAGGTCATCCTGCTCGCGAATCATACATGCGACACAGGCACCCAAAGTTACACATATTCACACCAATAAAACACATTTTTATCAGGAAAATTAGCTGTTCCAATAAGTGATAAAATTCTTCTTTTAATAAACATGAGAATAGTATTTAAAACCTTTCTGGAGATTTACTTGCCAATTTTGACAAGGTTCAAAACTCTATAGATTTATCCGAAACACAATTATCCAAGGAAAAATCAATTCTCATTCTACATGATTAAGAAAAGTAAACTCTATCCTTCTCAGAGATTTAGATACTAATTGAAAGCATCACATGATATTTTATTGACAAGGTCACAAGTACAACAAGTAAAGCATGCTAGTGGGTCCTAGACTACCCGGATATTGCATAATAGTATCTACGCATGGACTCCCATCACCTCGTGCATATGTAGCCCCCCGCAAATAATAGCATGTATTCATTTAGTTCACCTATGGGGACAATTCCCCCTCACAAAGTTAGAAAGGAGACTTACCTCGCTCCGAAATTCCATAACCGGCTCCCAAGCCCTTTTGACGACTCCATTGGATGCACAACGCCCCAAAACTATCCAAATAACGACAAATGAATAAAAATATACTCTAATATTTGCAACAATTCAAATTATATAATTTCCCAACTCCGCTCAGTGAATTGACCAAAATGCCCTCAGGTCCACATGCCCGAATTCCGAAATTTCTCGAAGATATACCCTACCCATAGTCTTACTAACTCAAATATACAATTTACTCTAAATTCCATGCTCAATTTCGTGGTAGAAATTCAAAATAAAATTTCTAGATTTTCTTCCAAAATCCCATTTCCCTACTAATTTCCATGTTCAAATTCAAGTAAGATCACATATTTAACTCAAAATAGGAAGAAATCACTTACCTAGTTTTTCTTGGTGAAAATCCCTCCTTGAGCTCTCCAAAATCGTCCAAACCAAATGAAAAAAATGAAATAAATGGGCCAAAACTCGTGTTTAAAACAATCTGCCCAAGCTTCATCGAGTTGTACCTTGCGCTGTGCAGGTTGTACATCCTATTACAATTTTTCATTGCTGTACACCTTCTGTTAAAACGGCCATAGCTTCTTATAGAAATATCTAAATGACAAACGGTTTGAAGATTTAGAAACTAGACTCGAATATGTTTCATTTTATAGGTTGTACACCACATAACTCTTTATATATTCCGAGATATGAGCTTCCAAAGTCGGCTCTATGCATCAGAAAATTCTGTCGAAACTGCTTCACCAGCCATCTTCAATCGATCATAACTTTTTGATAAAATGCCAAAATCATGAATGGTTTAACTTTCTGGAAACAACTTTTATGTTTTGAAAATTTTCAGATTCCTCATAGATTTTGATATATACGCTTCCAAAGTTAGCTCTTCGATGCATTAGTTGCTGTCCAAAACAGATTTGTAGCAGAAATTTCAGCAGCTATTTTGGCCCGAAATCCATTCCGTTAACCTTCCGAAATCCACCCCAGGCCCTCGTGACCTTAACCAATTATACCAAAATGTCCCAAAACATGATACGAACTCGCTCGAGGCCTCAAATCACATCAAACAACGTCAAAATCATGAATCACACTCCAATTTAAGCTTTATGAACTTTGAAATTTCAAACTTCTACATCCGATGTCGAAACCTATCAAATCAAGTCCGATTGACCCCAAATTTTACACACAAGTCATATTAGACATTACGGACCTGCACTTTCGAAATTGGAATTCGACACCGATATAAAAAAGTCAAACTCTCGGTCAAACTTCTCAAAAACCTTTAAATTTCTATCTTTAGCCAAATGACTTCAAAATGACCTACGGACATCCGAATTTACTTTCGATTGCGCTCCCAACTCCAGAATCACCATACGGAGCTATTCCCAGGCTCGGAATCCCAAACGGACATCTATAAAACTAAAATTCCTTTCAACCCAGATTTATGATATTCTTCTAAAATGTTATCTTCCATAATATGCGTTGAAATGCTCCCGGGTTACCCAACTTCCGATCCGAACAAACGCCCAAGTCTGAAATCATCATACGAACCGGCTGGAACCTTCAAATCCTGATTCGAAGGTCGTTTACTCAAAATTCAATCTTGGTCAATTCTTCCAACTTAAGGCTTCCGAAATGAGAATTTTCTTTCCAATTTGACTCTGAACTTCCCGAAATTCAACTCCGACCACGCCTACGAGTCATAATTCTTGAACTGAAGCTGCTCATGGCCTCAAACCGCTGAACAAAGCGCTAGAGATCAAAATGACCGGTCGGGTCATTACAACTTTATTCGTGATGACTCTATATGTAGAAGCTTCGACCCATTTGGTGAATTAGCCAATGGATACCAGGATGAAACAATGTCCATTTGATATAGAGGGCTCTATGGGTCTGATCACGTCCATGCCCCAAGCGGCGAACGACCAAGGTGAACCAATTACTTTCAACTCATTAGGTGGAATCCAGATGAATTCCCCGTGGATCTGACACTGATGACACTTCTGCACGTAGCGAATGCTATCACTTTCCATGGTCATCCAAAAGTATCCGGCCCTTAAAATATTTTTGGCTAAGGTAAAGCCGTTCATGCGAGGTCCACATGTCCCTACATGTATTTCTTTTAGCAATGTGGTTTCTTCATCATCATTTAAACATCTTAACAGACCATGTCTGGGGTCCTCCTAAAAAGGACTTCCCCGTTGAGGAAAAGGTGATTTGCTAGCCTTTTGAGTGCTTGCTTCTAACCATTGGTGGCATTCTCTGGGCACCTCTTGTTTCAAGGAACCTTTTGATGTTGTAGTAACACGGCTTACTGTCTAGCTCTTCATCTACATGGAAACAATAAACATGATGATCCCGAACCTCTATCTCAATAGGGTCGATGTAATTCTTATCTCGATGCTAGATCATGGACGACAAATTTGTGAGAGCGTCGGCAAACTCATTCTAGATCCTAGGAATGTGTTTGAACTCGATATTTGTGAACTTCATGAACAACTCCTTTACGCTATGCAGACGCGGAAGGATCTTGATGTTCTTGGTAGTCCATTCTCCTTGAACTTGATGTATCAAAAGATCAGAGTCTCCTATGACCAGAAGCTTTTTGGTATTCATGTCGACTACCATCCTAACACCGAGGATGCATGCTTCTAATTCGGCCATATTATTGGTGCAAGGGAACCTTATCTTTGCAGATACCGGGTAATGCTGTCCTGATTCTGAAATTAAGACTGCTCCAATTTCCACTCCTTTGAAATTTGCTGCTCCATCAAAGAATATTCTCCATCCTCGCTGTGACTCTGTAATGTCTTCTCCGGCGAACAACACTTCTTCGTCCGGAAAGTACGTAGTGAGTGGCTCAAAATCCTTGTCTACTGGATTTTTGTAACACTCTATAAATCTAAATTATTTGTGGATGCATTAAATAGTATTAATGTGACCTTTTAACATGTGAAGTCTTATCAGGGTGAGAATGGGTGGAAACAATTATTTTGGAAACAAGACCAAGAGTGAGGTACATAAAATTCAATAGAATCTACTAAGTTTATGGGAGGTCTGTCTTATAGCATTAGACAGTGCAAGGTCATGAAAATTCAAAGCCTTAGTGTTACACCCCATGTTTTCGTACGTGAGAGTACATCATAACTCAATTGATGTAAGCTCACAAATGAGATCATATTTAAAAGCACATAAATTAATTTAATCATATTACCATGGAGGTTACAAATATTTAAGATTATGGATAACAAGTTCCAAGATGGTTGAAAGGCTTAAAATCTAAATAAATTGAAGAAAAACAATTTCGTCGAATGTCGACAAGTTGATAATGTTATAACATGTGTTTTTGGGGTGATATTATGGTGCTTAACATAATAATGATGTTATGTTATGAGTTATTTTAGTCTTATGATAGTTCTGTATTACATTTTGAATTCAAGCGAGTTGCGGAACAAAAGTTGGCAAAGGTCATAATAAGTTACATTCATAAATATGCTGAAAATTAGCTCAAATGTAGCTGAGCATTTATTCCAATGTACATGGAATTGAGGGATGATCTACCTACCAAATTGAATACCTATGAGTCT
Organism: Nicotiana paniculata; assembly: GCA_005239505.1. Taxonomy (NCBI): domain Eukaryota; kingdom Viridiplantae; phylum Streptophyta; class Magnoliopsida; order Solanales; family Solanaceae; genus Nicotiana; species Nicotiana paniculata. The sequence continues at coordinate 26,268 of ML316567.1, read as the reverse complement.
AGTTTTTAATGGAGTAAACCATTCATTGGTACGATATTGGAATAGAGAGATATTCACATTTTTGCAAGACCGCGCAGACTGGTAGGTTACAAGTAGGTGCATCACCTACTTGCCAAAAGGAGAGGCCTCAATTAAAAGCTCCAAGGTCAGACAAAGAGCCCTTTTAAGGGATGATTTCCTTCAGATGTTACACTCATAATAGATCAAAAAAATCAAATGTACACTCCAGCAAAATCCTCCCAAAAATTCAACACAAAACCCTAAATAATTTTCTCTTCTTTTCAAGTTCTAGTTGGAGAAAAACCTAAGGGTTGAAGAATAAAGATAGGAGCTGAGACATTCACCAAATATGGTAAGTATACTGCCCTTTTCCATCCATTTTTTCTGCTGTTAAAGTAGAGAAATTCATTTAATAGTTGTAAGAATTCACGGGACAGTGATCGGAAGCTGTGAGTCCGAGTTGTTCAACTTATAGTGGACTATTTTATGGGCTGTTTCATGTTGCTGTTTGGATGTCTATTTAGCTGTGGTTTTTGTGGAGTTTTGGAGGCGAAAGGGTTTGGAAAAATACCACATAATGGAAGGGTAGTTGGCTGGTCGTCGTCGTTACATTTTTGGCTTGTTTGACACTACCATGGTTGTCGTTTTGTGTATGGAGTGATAGGGGTATGTTGGGCTGTTTTGTAGTATTTTGTGATGCATATAAAGTTGGAAAATAATGTATATATTTTGTTATTATTGTGTTCTTTATTTTTTGGTGTTATTTAGAATTATGGGGAAGTAAAGATTATAGGGAAGATGCTGCCTGTTTTGTTACCAAATAAGCTTGTAGTTCGTTTTGTGATAGTTGTACCTTCCGTAACTTGATGATAGTATTGTTATAATTGTTGTAGATTAAGGTGCAACAAGACGAGTATAACATGGTTATTGGACAAATTGTGACAAGGTATGTTAAGGATAAACCTTTCCATCATTTTGGCATGACCTAGTAACTACATGTGTTTGATAACGAGACATAAAGTTAAGTTCATATTCCTGAATTTATGTACATTTTTCTAGTCCCGTAAGTTACAGCATTCTCCCTTATCGGGACTTCATATTCAGTTTCTAGCGCCTATGAGCGAGCCTGCTTGTCACAACCCCAAATCCTAAGCCGGGCATGCTGGCGCCTATCATGGAACTAGGCTAGCCAACCATTATTGACTATATCATATTTCATAATTTCCCAAAATTTAGCAGATTTTTAAACAGCAAAATGAGATGAACAATTTCTACACTTTCCCAAAACCTAGAGTCAACTGTCATGAGCATCTAGAATTGTAAATACAATGTACAACAAGGTGACTTGCTACTACAAAAGCCTGAAGTACAAAAGACAAAAACTATGAACGAAGGAAAGGAAAGGAGGTGAGCTGGGGACGCTGAGCAGCTACCTCGATCCTTGAACAACTCCAAGCACGTCCAGAAGATCGACTAGTGATATGGTCCGGTACCTGGATCTGCACACAGAGGCGCATGGAGTAACGTGAGTACGCCAACTCAGTAATTTATCAAAGTAACTAAAAGCTTGAGTGTAGTGACGAGAATTTAAATCATGTAAATCCATATAATGAATAATAGTGGAAATGAATAAATCAAGTCAGGAATCTACAATTACGAATATTTCATAAAACTCCGGTTTCCATTTAAAAATATCGTATAAAAACATTTATCCAACATTTATCATCAGAGGCTTAGTGTAAAGAAGAGTGAAAACAGCATTTTCATAAAATATAAGCCCCTCGGGCACAATATCACTCACAATAAANATATATATATATATATATATATATATATATATATATATATATATATATATATATATATATATATATATATATATATATATATATATATATTACGGCGTGCAACCCGATCCTTATAACATACGCTGCGGCGTGCAACCCAATCCATATAATAGTCGACTGCGCTCTCTAGGGGTGTACAGACTCCTGGAGGGGCTCCTTCAGACCAAGCGCTATATCTGCTGCAACGTGCAACCCGATCCAATATGTACATTGCTACGGCGTGTAGCCCGATCCATATACAATATATATTGTTGCGGCGTGCAGCCCGACCCATACATAATCTATATATTGCTGCGGCATGCAGCCCGATCCATATGTAATATATATAACATATATATTGCTGTGGCATGCAACTCAATCCATAACTATCCTCACATACTCAGCTCTCGGCCTGAACATATATATATATATATATATATATATATATATATTGCTGCGGCGTGCAACCCGATTTATAACTATCCTCACATACTCGGCTCTCAGTCTGACTTAGTCATCCTCCACTAGGGCAATTCATCTCAACTCACGGGACTCAGCCCAAAATACTTCTCAGAGTATTCAAAGCAGTGTGATAACAATGAAAAATAACAAGTAGGAAAACATGACTGAGTTCACCATTGTTCTATCATCATAGTGTGAGAATAGTCAAAAAGTACCTCTGAGGGTCTAAACAGATCGGTACAAGGCCCCAAACATGGAAAATACCTCTGAGGGTCTAGACAGGTCGGCACGAGGCCCCAAACATGGAACATACCCCTGAGGGTCTAAACAGGTCAGAACGAGGCCCCAAACATGCCTCACAGCCCATAAACAAGTATAAACTTCTGAAAGACAGGATGTCGTAGGGTTCCAAATCAAATACGCGGCTTAATAGTCGCTATGGGACGGACCGAGTCACAATCCCTATCGGTGCATGCCCACACGCTCATCACCTAGCATGCGCGTCACCTCATTTACCAAAACAATATCAAATAATGGGGTGTCATACCCTCAGATTTAGAGTTACTATCGTTATTTACCTCAAAACAGCCCAAAAGCTACTACGCGATGCGCTTGCCCCTTGAATTGGCTCCCAAATGCTCCGAATCTAACCAAAATCAGATTAACATCATCAATATAAGCTAACGGAACAAAATCCAATCGAAAGATATAAATTTTAACACAATTCTTGAAATTCGACCAAATCCGAGCCCCGGGCCCACGTCTCAGAATTCGATAAAAATTACAAAACTAGAATCCTCATTCCCTTACGAGTCTACACATATAAAATGCATCACAATCCGACCAGAAACAACTCCTAAATTCCTTAATTACAAGACTCAATTTCCCAAGCCCTAAACCCCCAATTTATGCCATTAAATCCACAAATTCCAAGCCTAATCCGTCACAAAATAACATAGAAACGAGTTTATAATCCGGGAAAATTACCTCCACTGAAGACTCTCGAATTCGTCCTTCAATTTTCTCCCAAACAAGCTCAATCCGCATGCAAAAATGAAAGAAATGCCGAAATTTCACGGAGGCACCTATTTATACTTTCTGCCCAGCTGATCCGCACCTGCGGACCCGCACATGCGGTCCTAGGTGCGCACCTATGGAAATCCACTAAAAGTCCAATTCTCGCACCTGCAGCTTTGCAGGTGCGGCCCATGCCTCACAACCGCGGCCTCCTCCAGCCTGGCCTCTTCTCGCACCTGCGCAATGACCTTCGCACCTGCGGCTCCTCATCTGCTGGTGCGGCCACACCAGCAAAATGACACTAGCAGCAATTTTTGCTACAATTCCTAAGTACAAACCTCCGTTAACCATCGAAAATCAATTCCGAGCCCCTCGGGGCCCCAACCAAACATACCAATACATCCCATAACCTCATTCAAACTTAGTCGAGCCTTCGAAACACTAAAATCACATCAAATTCAAGCCTATGAACTTTGAAACTTCTAAATTTCGCTTTTTTGATGCAGAAACCAACCAAAACACATCCGATTAACCTAAAAAATTTGCACACATATCCAAAATGACATTACAAACCTGCTCCAACTGTCGGAATTCTATTCCGACCCCTATAGCCTATTTTCCATTGCCGACCAGAAATCGCCAAAAACTAACTTTCGCCAATTCAAGCCTAATTCTACACCGGACATCAAAACTTCATTTAGAACACACTCCTAAGACCCAAATCACCTAACGAAGCTATCCGAGCCATAAAATCCGCATTCCGAGGTCGTTTACCAATACGTCAACTCCCAATTGACTTTTTCAACTATTAAGCTAATTTAAGAGACTAAGTGTCTCTGTTCTCACCACGACCACCCCGAACCTGAACCAACCGACCCAACACAACATAAATAGGCTAAGCATCATATGATAAAGCAGAAATGGGAGAAACTGGGCTAATCTCACGAAACGGCCGGTCGGGTCGTTACACTACTACGACAGAGCAGTTACATATACCGAGCCTTATTATGCCGAACATCTATTTTACTTAATATATTGAGAGAGTTGAGTCAGTATCAGAAGGTAAGCATATCTTCAGATTATCTTTGACTCCCAGTTACTTTCAGTTATTATATTATCAGTTCAGTTTCAGCTTTCAGTTATTCTGTCGCTTTACATACTCGGTACATTATTTTTTACTGACGTCCTTTTTGCTGGGGATGCTGCATTTCATGCCTGCAGGTCCTGATTGACAGTTGGACAGACCCTCCAGTAGACAGAGTCTAACATCAGCTTGGGTTGTAAGCTCCACTTCCTTGGAGTTACCAAGTATAGACCTTGGAGTCTATTTTATATATACAAGTTTGATGGGTAGGTCGAGGCCCTGTCCCAACCATGATACATTTCAGCTATCGCTAGAGGCTTGTAGACAATTCATGCATATTTTTTTATATCATTAGATGTTCATGGCGCCTTCATCGGCCGACACAGTTATATATATTATTTTTTGGGCTATGTTTACCCCACAGATGAAAGAGACATTATTTTTTGACGATTTAGAATATGGCTTCATCGGCCTAAGTTGAGGGTTACCCCTCTAGAGTTCACAATTACGGAGCGGTACGCTCCATCCGAGTACGTCACCGGGTGCCGACCACGCCTCTTAAAGTTTGGGGCATGACAAACTTGATTTTCAGAGCAGTTTTGTCCTAGGGAATCTACAAGCCGTGTCTACTAGAGCCTTGTTTATAGATGTGTTGTGCACCACATTATAGGAATAGGAAGCTACAAGGCATATAGGAGTTTGTTATCCTTCTTTCAAATCCAAATCGCCCTATAGAGCTGAGTCGTAATAGTTCGAGCCAAGAGTTATGTTTGCTAATGATATAGAGATTCTTTCTAATTTGAAAATTATAGCTAGCTAGAGGGCTAATACAACAACATGTAAGGGCATTAGTAGAGAGAGAATTGTTGGCGATGTGGTCCTGTTGAGCCCTATTAGATCGTGCATACCAGATTGTGCACTCTATTATAGTACAGTCAGATAGGAATACAAGAACGTTCCAAAATATTAGAAGACATGTAGTGGAATCCTAGAAGGGATAAATATTTACCTTAGTAAGACTCCCGCCCTTAGTAAAAAGAGAATATTTAGATGACCTGAAGATCCGGTGAGATGGAGTAAGGGGAGATAAAAGTGAAAGAATCTTTTGTTGAAGTTTTCAGCATAAGGTAATAGATAGAGATATTAGCAGGAGAATAAGAAGAAAGTAAGTGAAGCATTACGAGTAAGATGTGATGAAAGGGTGGTAGCGGTAAATCATAATATGATATGATGACAAAGTCTATAGTCAAGTGAAGGAAAAGACAAGAGGTGGCATGCCTTGAGACTATAAAAGAGTATAAGCCATAAAGTCATATCCTCATTTCGAGAAAATGAGTTGTCGACTCCAAAGTAATGACCAGAAGGCTAAATTAGACCCCCGCAGAGTAATAGAAATATACATAGGCTAGTAAACAATAAAAAAAAAAATCAAACCTGATTTAGTGGCCAAATGATTCAATAATAGTCGACATCATAAGAATTTCAGAAATGGTGATCCAGAAATGAAAGGATGGACAACGGAAGAATAACCTTTAAAGGTCGTTTAGGAAGACGCTTCCCTAAAACAAGAAATGAGATCAGAGTCATGCTTAAGGGACTAAGTGTGCCAGTTACACTAGGTGTCACTCTCGTACATAAGGAATTCAATTATCCCTAGTAGATAAGGGTTACCGCAAGGCGAGTAAGAGTTAGTGAAGACGTGAAAAGAAGCCAAAGATGAAGAGGTAAACCATACATAGGTAAATCTTCATAGCATTAAATGCTAGTACTACCCTAAAGGGGGGAAGATGATGTGATATGGTAGTAAGTGGAGTTATGTAGTTCAAGTAACTATGGAATAGTAAAGAAAGAATGCAGTAAAAAGGTGAAAGGAATGATATTGCATTTATTCAGATCCTATAAATATGTTACGACTCTAGAACATTATTCAAGCACGATGTCGGGAGAGGCAGTAAGGGTTCCCACACCAGATGTTATTGATAAATAAGTGCGAATGAACATTTGATATATTAGGAGCCAGTGCAAAAGGTAAGTTAAGACAGAAGACATAACCTAAGAGAGGTTACACAGAATATAAATATGAGCATGGACTGACGAGTAGTTCGTAGTTGATTCAGAAAGAGCTTGGTTATGGCTAGACAAGAGGTCTCAGATAATGTCACGAGCCCAAATCCTAAGCCAGCCGTGATGGCTCCTATCATGGAACTAGGCTATCCAACCATTTCAGATTATCAATATATCCCATAATTTCCCCAAAATTTAGCAGATTTTAAAAATAACAAAAAGATAAAACAAATACACACTTCCCCAAAATCTGGAGTCAACTGTCATGAGCATCTAAAACTGAAAAATACAATTCACAACAGTGACTTGCTACAACAAAAGTCTGAGGTACAAAAGACCAAAAGAAACTATAATCTGAGGGAAGGAAAGGAGGTGAGCTGGGGACGCTGAGCAGCTACCTCAATCCTCGAACAACTCCAAGCTCGTCTGGGAATCAACTAGTGAGATGGTTCAGTACCTGGATCTGCACACAGAGGTGCAGGGAGTAACGTGAGTACACCAACTCAGTAAGTAATCAATGTAATTAAAAACTTGAGTATAGTGACAAGCATTTAAATCATGTAAATCCATATAATGAATAACAGGGGAAATGAATAAATCAAGTCAGAAATCTACAATTCCGAATGTTTCATAAAAACTCCGATTTCCATTTAAATATCTCGTAAGAAAACTTTTATCCAACATTTATTATCAGAGGCTCATTGTAAAGAAGAGTGAAAACAGAATTTTCATAAAATATAAGCCCCTTGGGCACAATATCACTCAAAATAAGGTCTCTCGGGCAAGCCTCTCAGTCACTCGTGACTCCACTATCAGTATCTCATGCTCTCACTTAACACTCGTACTCAGCAAGTACCACGAGCACACATAACTGCTGCGTCGGGCAGCCCGCTCCACTACATATATATATATATATATATATATATATATATATATATATATATATATATATACTGCTGCGGCGTGCAGCCCGATCCATACATATAACATATATTGCTGTGGCGTGTAGCCCGGTCCATATAATAGTCGACTGTGCTCACTGGGGGTGTACAGACTCCTGGAGGGGCTCCTTCAGCCCAAGCGCTATATCTGCTGCGGCATGCAGCCCGATCCAATATACATATTGCTGCGGCGTTAAGCCCGATCCATATATAACATGTATTGCTGCGGCGTGCAGCCCGATCTATATATATATAATCTATATTGCTGCGGCGTGCATCCCGACCCATATGTAATATATAACATATATATTGCTGTGGCGTGTAGCCCGTCCCATAATTATCCTCACATACTCGACTCTCGGCCTGACTCAGTCACCCTCACAAGCCACTTGGGCAATTTATCTCGACTTACGTGCCTCAACCCCAAATACTTTTCAGAGTTTACAAAGTAGTGTGATAACAATGAAAATACAGCAAGCAGGAAATATGACTGAGTTTACAATTTACTAACAGGATAGTGGTAGAATAGTGTAAAAGTATCCCCCTGAGGGTCTAAACAGGTCGGCACAAGGCCCCAAACATGGCTCACAGCCCATAAACAAGTATAAACTTCCGAAACACAGGATACCATAAGGTTTCAAATTAAATACGCGGCTTAATAGTCGCTACGGGACAGACTGAGTCACAATCCCTATCGATGCACACCCCCACGCTCGTCACCTAGCGTGTGCGTCACCTCATTTATCAACATAATATCAAAAAACGGGGTGTCATACCCTCAGGTTTAGAGTTACAATCGTTGCTTACCTCAAAGCAGCCCAAAAGCTACTCCGCTATGTGCTTTCCCCTCGAATTGGTTCCAAATGCTCCGAATCTAACCAAAGCCGAATTAGCATCATCAATATACGCTAATGGAACAAAAACCCAATCGAAAGATACAAAGTTTAACACAATTCTTGAAATTCGGCCAAACCCGAGCCCCAGTCCCACGTCTCAAAATTCGATAAAATTTACATCACTATAATCCTCGTCCTCCCAAGATTCTATACATATCAAGAACACTAAAATCAGACCACAATTGCCCCCTCAGATCCTCAAAAGAAAATTCAAAATTCCATGCACCTTTCTTCCCCAAATTGGGTTTAATTTCAACAATTTCTGGTTTAGTTACTTAGAAAACGATATAGAAACGAGTTATGAAGTTGGAAACCTTACCTCCAAGAGAGACCCTTTGATTTCTTATTCAAACCCTCTCAACTATCTCTCAACCCACTTGACAATGGAGGACAATGAAGAAAATTTTTGCAACAATGGGCTTTAAAACATTCTGCCCAGCACTTAAAAATCTCTTCAGTGCGATCGCGACTCTAGCCACGCGATCGCGATGCACAGACCAGCCAACTCAATGAAATCTCATACCCATACACGCAATCGCATAAGACAACTCTCCACCCCACACACGCGCCTCAGAACCTCTACACGATCACACCAACACCCACGCGATCGCACTGCTTTACCTGACCAACCTAAACGATCGCAATCCTAACCACGCGATCGCATAGAACAAAATGCGTGCCCCACTCTTTTAATCTACGTGATCGCGGATGAATCCACGCGATCACAGTGAAGAATTCACTACTGCTAAAACACCAGAAAACAATAGACTTCTTAAGGCCAAAATGTGCCCATTTGGGCATCCGAAGTACACCCGAGGCCCCCGAGACCCCAACCAATCCTACCAACACACCCCATAACATCATTAAAACTTAGTCAAGCCTTCGAAATACCAAAAACAACACGAAAACACCAAAATTATATCAAATTCAAGCCTATGAACTTTGAAACTACTAAATTTCGCCAATGATGCCGAAACCAACCAAAACACATCCGATTGACTTGAAAATTTGCACACATATCCAAAATGACATTACAAACCTGCTCCAACTATCAGAATTCCATTCCGACCCTATAGCCTATTTTCCAATGCCGACTGGAAATTGCCAAAAACTAACTTTTGCCAATTCAAGCCTAATTCTACACCGGACATCAAAACTTCATTCCGAACACACTCCTAAGTCCCAAATAACCTAATGAAGCTATTCGAGCCATAAAATCCGCATTCCGAGGTTGTTTACCAATAAGTCATCTCCCAGTTGACTTTTTCAACTATTAAGCTAGTTTAAGAGACTAAGTGTCTCAATTATGACCGCGACCACTCTGAACCCAAACCAACCGACCCAACACAACATAAATAGGCTAAGCAATATATGATAAAGCAGAAATAGAGGAAATGGGGCTAATATCATGGATTGACCGGCCGGGTCATTACAGATAAATCAGTAGATCATGCAAGATAAACATAGTGAGCATAGGAAATTCAGTCTCTTAGATACGGCATCGTAATACTCGAGAAATATTAAGATAGGAGTTGGGGTAGTTTAAGGTACATTATATGTTTTACGGAAATAAAAAAGAGTGCCACTAGGGAGACAACTGAAATATCAATTCAGAAGCAACCTACGAGCACAAGGGCGCGAAGGTAAGTAACTAAGGGTAATGATAGGCGAGTAAGAACATAAGAACTACTATGGGGTATACAATGTAATAAGCTCGCAACTTTACAAGAGTCAGAGGGTATTCCCTAAGCACGGCAACAAAAGACTAGCTGAGGAAATAAGGAAGAAGGCTTCAAGATAAGCATAGTGACCTAAAGAAGAAATAATCCTGTAACAACAGTCTCACTATAATATTGTATGCACTCCATAAGAAAGTGGAACCTATCGTGAATAAGGAACGGATAGTAAAATCCAAAGTAATATTCGAGATCATATGAGTTGCATGAAATTCCAATAGGCGTGGGCACTAAGATAAGTCAAGTATTCATGCCACAAGTGGCAGAACAACCAGGAAAAGAAATTTCTTACTTTTTAGAAGGTTGAGAAGGCGCTAAAGGAATTATTCGATCAATGACCCAAAGTTAGTTACGTTATGAACACACATAAGATTTAGGAGTGTTATCCATGCAGCATATATGTTGATAAACAGCTATAGGAAACTCCAGTGTAAGTTAAAAGAATGAATTGAGTCCACGTCACAGACAAAAGCTTGAATTGCTAGAAGGTTATATCATGAATGTTCCATAGCGTCCACGAGGGGATAAAGTTATAACTAATACCCTGAGCCACAGTCATAAGATAGCGTAAGCCTACTTAAAGGCTGAGATAGAAGAGGAAACTAAAGAGTTACATCAACTAAATAAATCAGGAGTCTGATTACTAGACCAAGATAATTATAGAAATCATGATTGAGAACATTGCAGAATCACCCTTAATATCAGATGTACAACAGAGATAGTGCAATAGTCATATTCTATAACGGCTCTACGATAAAGCTAGTTAGAAATGTACTAGCCTCATAAGAAGTCAGTATACAGCTCCCACCGAATTGTGTATGCACGAGAGGTGAAAGTATTGTAGTAGAGCTTCAAGTTGTAGATGTGAATTCCACCTATGTGGAAGGGAGGTTATGAAAGATACATAATATATGATGCGAGATCTAAAGTTATGTGAGGTAAAGGTAACAAAGGTACGAGATAATCAAGTGCAGAAGCTTGGAAATAGTCTAGACTTAAGATAGAGGGCTAGAAACGTTGTGATTCAGTATCCATAAATGATAGTTGTTTCATTACTAGCATATCTTCCACCCTATGTTTTCCAGGTACTGAGGGGTTTAGTTAAGAGAGTACAAATGAGCTAGAGATAGCGTGATGTTTTGCTTGAGGTTCCAGAATAACATAAGGAAATGTATGGTGCTAGAAAGTGAAAGGAAGTTTGTGAGTACCATAAATAGATATGTGTAGGTCGCAAGCTAAAATATTGTAGAGCAACAAGGTTTTAGGTAGACAGGAGTAAGGATAAGAAAAGGTGAGTGAGAAGGTGGCGATAATAGGTAAGTCCTCAGGATTAAACCCATCACAACAAGAGAGCTGATGGTTTCCATAAGTTATAAAAAGCTCCGTATAGCATGAGTGAACTCAAAGGAGTTTAAGACTAGGAGAATTTAGAAGAGAATGGATTTCATGAATTGCACATGATTAGAATACCCCCATAAGATGAATCATGTTGGGATGCTACGAACTACGGTTATTGAAGTATCTTATCGCCCCTAAGTGGATCAAGCAAATCACTTAAGATGTTCCCCGATGAGACGTGAGCCCTAGTGACAATGTATTACCTAAGAGGTTTCAAGTTATGAGTGCTAGATTAAGATAAAAATTAAGCTGAATCAACGATGGATGGATAAAAGTTAAAAAGTATGAGAGGAGATTAGTTTGTCATTCTTAAGATGAACAATAATGAGGAGGTATTAAAGGACTTAGATTTATACATATAGGTTAAGCTACGAGAGAGTAATCTAGAGTTGGGTAGAAAACCTCGGTAATAACAAACTAAAGTAAGTGTTATGGTATAGTATGACCTACCTAGATGCAGTAAATCCATAAGGATAGGTAACTGAGGCTATGAAACAAAAGATAGCAATAGTCGTAAGTTCGACAAAGTACCACGCGAAGGACTTCAGTACACCTACAGATGCCTAGAGGGACAGCTTGTCATAGTTCTCTATATATTCACAAAGTGGGCCTAGAGATTAGCTAAAAGATGGAGGAAATATGAGAGAAGAGTTTCATAGGCGCCAGTACAAGGACATAGTCGTACATGCTGCATGACAGAAGGTAGCAATAATTACGAGATCCGAAGAGTTCCAACCACATGGTGTGAGAAAGAGGCCTAGGGGGGGGGGGATTCCATGGCCTTTGGATTTGTTCATAGAGCAATGGCCTAGAGGGAAAGGAAAATATTAAGATATTCCTAAAAGCTATAAGTTATGAAACTGATAAGCGCATCAGTCAACATTCGAGGACGTATGTTCCAAAGGGGGAATGATGTTACACCCCATGTTTTTGTACGTGAGAGTACGTCGTAAGTCAATTGATGTAAGATCACAAATGAGATCATATTTGAAAGCACATAAAGTAATTTAATCATGTAACCATTGAGGTTAATAATATTTAAGATCATGGATAACAAGTGCCAAGATGGTTAAAAGGTTTAAAAGCTAAATAAATTGAAGAAATATTTTTTTGTCGAATGTCGACAAGTTGGTAATGTTATAGCATGGAGTTGTGGAACACAAGTTGGCAAAGGTCAATCACAAGTTACATTCATAAATATGCTGAACATTAGGTCAAATATAGCTGAGTATTTCTCCCAATGTTCATGGAATTGCGGGATGATCTACCTACAAAATTGAATATCTATGAGTCTAGTTTCCAATGGAGTAAACCGTTCATTAATAAGGCATTGGAATAGAGAGAAATTCACGTTTTCACGAGACTGCACAGACTGGTAGGTGACAAGTAGGTGCATCACCTACTTGCCAAAAAAAGAGGCCTCAATTAAAATATCCAAGGTTGGAAAAAGATCCCTTTTAAGGGCTGATTTCCTTCAGATATTACACTCATAATATATCAAAAAAATAAGATTTACACCCAACAAAATCCTCCCAAAAATTCAACATAAAACCCTAAATAATTTTCTCTTCTTTTCAAGTTCTAGTTAGAGAAAAACCTAAGGGTTGAAGAATCAAGATATGATATGAGACATTCACCAAATATGGTAAGTATAATTCCCTTTTCATCCATTTTTCCTTCTGTTAATGTAGAGAAATTGATTTAATAATTGTAAGAATTAACGGGTTGGTGATCGGAAGCCGTGAGTTCGAGTTGTTCAACTTGTAGTGGACTGTTTTGTGGGCTGTTTCATATTGCTGTTAAGTTGTCTCTTTAGCTGAGATTTTTTTGGAGTTTTGGAGGAGAAAGGGTGTGGATAATGGCAGGGTGATTGGCTGGTCGTCGTCGTTACATTTTTGGGTTGTTTGACACTATTATGGTTGTCGTTTTGTGTATGGAGTGATAAGGGTATGTTGGGTTGTTTTGTGATATTTTGTGATGGATATAAGGTTGGATAATGATGTATATATGTTGTTATTGTTGTGTTCTTTCGTTTTTGGTGTTATGTCGAATTAGGGGGAAATAAATATTATGGGGGAGATGCTGCCCGTTTTGTTACAAATAAACTTGTAGTTCGTTGTGTGATAGTTGTACCTTCCGTAACTTGATGATAGTATTGTTATCGTTATTGCAGATTAAGGTGAAAAAAGATGAGTATAACATGGTTATTAGACATATTGTGATAAGGTAAGGCTGAACCTTTCCTTCATTTTGGCATGACCCAATAACTACATGTGTTTGATAACGAGACATAAAGGGAAGTTCATATTCCTGAATTTATGTACATTTTTCTATTCTCATAAGTTACATCATTCTCCCTTATTGGGACTTCATATTCAATTTAGTTTTGTCTTCTTTTATCTAAGATAGCAGAGAGTCTATATATATACAGTATTACAGTATTTTCACCACCATCGAGCTATAATCAATGTGCAGGCCCCTATTAGGCAACGTCCGATCAGATGGTGAGTTATATACCGAGCCTACTGTGGCCGAGCGCCTATGAGCAAGCCTAGAATGGCCAAGATACAGAGCCTAGTATGGTCGAGCTCCTATGATCGAGTCTACTACGAGCAGAGCAGTTACATATACCGAGCCTTATATGGCCGGACAACTATTTTACTTACTATATTGAGAGAGGTGAGTAAGTATCAGCAGGCAAGTATATCTTTAGATTATCTTTGATTCCCAGTTACTTTCAGTTATTATATTATCAGTTCAGTTTCAGCTTTCAGTTATTCAGTCGCCTTACATACTCGGTACATTATTTTGTACTGATGCCCCTTTTTCCGGGGACGCTGCATTTCATGCATGTAGGTCCTGATTGACAGTTGGACAGACCCTCCAGTAGACAGAGTATAACATCAGCTTGGTTGGTTAGCTCCACTTCCTCGGAGTTACCAAGTCTAGACCTTGGAGTCTATTTTATATATACAAGTTTGATGGGTACGTCGAGGCCCTGTCTCGACCATGATACAGTTCAGCTATCGCTAGAGGCTTGTAGACGAGTCCTGTATATTTTTCATATCATTAGGTTTTCATGGCGCCTTCATCGTCCTGCACAGTTATATATATCCGTTTTTGGGTGTTTTTACCCCACAGATGAGATAGTCGGTATTTTCAAATGATTCAGAATATGGACTTATTGGCCTAAGTTGAGGGTTACCCCACCAGATTTTAGAGTTATAGAGCGGTACGCTCGGGCCGAGTACGGTACCAGGTGCCGGCCACGCCTCTTCAAATTTGGGGCGTGACACTTAGATAGTGCAAGGCCATGAAAACTCACGGCCATATACAGTTGAAGGCATTGTCCAGGGCATTAACCTCAACGCCCATGACAGTGAAAGGCACTATCCGGGCATTAACCTTAGTGCCCCTGACAGTGCAAGGCACTGTAGTTTTGGCACCTTCGATGGCGCCTAGCACAATTATTCTGGCACCTCAGATGATGCCCCATGCCGACGATGTTTATCAGAGCTACTTTTGTTTCCTCCTCAATTCTTGGGACGCGTACACTTATTTAAACCCTACCTCGTCCCTCACACCTCAAACACATAAGTTTGCTCAATAAAGGGAAGCTCTTAAGAACTCAACTTACACAAGGTCCCTCCATCATCCAAGGTGAGTTATAAAGATGATCCTACGTTAATTTCAGTTCTCCAACACCTTATTAACATGGGTAAATCCTTAAAATCATTAGATATTCGGTTGAGACATTATTGTCGAGAAAAGAAAACCTAGAACTCAAATTCAAGAGGATTGAACTTCAAAAAGGGAATGTTTTTACTCCCTAATCATTTATAGTTGTGAATTGATGAGTTCTTGGGAGAATAGTAATGGGTTTGATAAAGAGAACCATATGAACTATGCTAGGGTTTTGGGTTGTTGACTTATGATTGTTGTAAACATTTAGGTGATGAAAAATGGTGTTATTTATATCTATTTGAGATTGTAGAATAACCTAGAAGTAGTAGAATGATAACTTGGTGAAGAAAAGACCAATTACTAAGGGCTATGAGGCTTTACGCCCACAGGGTGTTTGGTAAATACCTAAGTGACTAAAATATGAGAATTATTGCTAATACTTGAAAAAAGCGATGAACATTGTGATATGCTTAAAAGGACAAGAGTCTAGGTATGTGATGCTAACTCTATATGTTAAGGTATATTAATGAATCTCCCCACACTACATTTATTTTATGAGGTTACTAATTGCCTAAGAAATATAGTTAAGCCTAGTACCTTGAATAATTCCAAAACTTCTATTCTCTAGATTCATAACTTATTCATGATTTTAATTCTGAACTTTATGAGCTCAGTGCATAATCAATATAAACTTGGGTTTGATGCCCTTGAGTCTCAGTCTAGATTATTTAGTATGTCATAAACCATTAAAGTTCCAGTGTTCATAATGAGTTCAAGTATACATGTCTCAGTCTAGTCCTATTCAGTGTTGCAGTATCATGTAACTCAATATGATTCAGTATTTTAGCATCACATATTTCTGTATGACTCTCAGTTCATGAATTCAAATCCCTGAATGTTGAACACCTATATTTGGGCCTTAGGCCGTAGTTTATGCTTTATGCATGTTTGGGCCTAAGGCCGTAGTTTAAGATTTATTCATTTTTGAGCGTGAGGCCATAGTTATGTATATGTATACTTGGGCTTGAGGCTATAGCTTGTGAACATATATATTGAGACGCGTACACTATTTTAAACCCTACCTCGTCCCCCACACCTCAAACACATAAGTTTGCTAAAGAAAGGGAAGCTCTCAAGAACCCAACTTCCTCAAGGTCCCTCAATCATCCAAGGTGAGTTGTACAGATGATTCTAAGTTAATTTCAATTCTCCAAGACCTTATTAACATGGGTAAATCCTTCAAATCATTAGATATTCGATCGATACATTATTGTTCAGAAAAGAAACCCTAAAACTCGAGTTCAAGAGGATTGAACTTCAAAAAGGTAATGTTTTTACTCCCTAATCATTTGTAATTGTAAATTGATGAGTTCTTGGGATAATGATAATGGGTTTGATAAAGAGAACCATATGAACTATACTAGGGTTTTGGGTTGTTGACTTATGATTGTTGTAAACATTTTGGTGATGAGAAATGGTGTAAGTTACATATGTTTGGGATTGTAGAATCACCTAGAAGTAGTAGAATGAGAACTTGGTGAAGAAAAGACCAATTACTAATGGCAATGAGGGTTTTTTATAAAATGACTAAGAGACTAAAATAGGAGAATTAGTGCTAATATTGATTCCTATTAATATATATTGACATAGATTATCGTTGAATGAGGCGACGAAGATTGTGATACGCTTAGAAGGGACAAGGTATGTGAGTCTAACTCTCTATGTTTGGGAATGTTAATGAATCTCTCCACAATACGTTTCTTTTACGATGTTACTAATTGCCTCAGAGATATAGTTAATCCTAGTTCCTTGAATAGTTTCACAACTTCTATTCTCTAGCTTCATAACTCATTCATGAATTTCATTCTGAATGTTATGAGCTCAGTGCGTAATCAATATAAACTTGTATTTGATGCCCATGAGTCTTAGTCTAGATTATTCAACATGTCATAAACAATTGAAGTTCCAGTGTTCATAATCAGTTCAAGAAGACATGTCTCAGTCTAGTCCTATTCAATATTCCAGTATCATGTAACTCAATATGATTCAGTATTTTAGCATCACATATTTCTGTATGACTCTCAGTTCATGAATTCAAATCCCTGAATGTTGAACACCTATATTTGGGCCTTAGGCCGTAGTTTATGCTTTATGCATTTTTTAGCATGAGGCATTAGTTATGTATACGTATACTTGGGCCTGAGGCCGTAGCTTGTGCACATATATATTGGGATGCATACACTTAGTTAAACCCTACCTCATCCCCCGCACTCAAGAAAAGGAAGCTCTTAAAAACCCAACTTCCCCAAGGTCACTCCTTCATCCAAGGTGAGTTCTAAAGATGATTCTAAGTTAATTTCAATTCTCAACACCTTATTAACATGGGTAATTCCTTCAAATCATTAGATATTCGATCGATACATTATTGTTCAGAAAGAAACCCTAGAACTTGAATTCAAGAGGATTGAACTTCAAAGGTAATGTTTTTACTCCCTAATCATATATAATTGTGAATTGATGAGTTCTTGGGAGAATAATAATGGGTTTGATAAAGAGAACCATATGAACTATGCTACGGTTTTGGGTTGTTGACTTATGATTGTTGTAAACATTTGGGTGATGAGAAACGGTGTTAGTTACATCTATTTCGGATTGTAGAATCACCTAGAAGTAGTAGAATGAGAACTTAGTGAAGAAAATACCAATTACTAAGGGCTATGAGGCTTTACGCCCATAAGGTGTTTGATAAAATGCCTAAGTGACTAAAATACGAGAATTATTGCTAATATTGGTTCCTCTTGATATATATTGACATAGATTATTGTTGAAAGAGGCGACAAACATTGTGATACGCTTAAAAGGACCAGAGTCAAGGTATATGAGGCTAACTCTCCATGTTTGGAAATTTTAATTACTCTCTCCACACTACATTTATTTTCCGACGTTACTAATTGCCTAAGAAAAATAGTTAAGCCTAGTTACATAAATAGTTGCAGAACTTCTATTCTCTAGCTTCATAACTCGTTCATCATTTTCATTCTGCTATGAGCTTAGTGCGTAGTCAATATAAACGTGGGTTTGATGCCCATGAGTCTCAGTCTAGATTACTCAGCATGTCATAAATAATTGAAGTTCCAGTGTTCATAATCAGTTCAAGAATACTTTTCTCAGTCTAGTTCTATTCAGTATTCTAGTATCATGTAATTGAATATGATTCAGTATTTCAGCATCACATATTGCATGATGATTCTCAGTTCAAGCATCAAAATCCCTGAATGTAGAACACCTGTATTTGGGCCCGAGGTCGTAGTTTATGCTTTATGCTTGTTTGGGCTTGAGGCCGTAGTTTATGCTTTATGCATTTTTGGGCTTGCAGCCATAGTTATGTATACATATACTTGGGCCTGAGGTCGTAGCATGTGCACACACACACACACACACACACACACACAAACATATATATATATATAGGGCAGAAGCGGTAGTTTATTCAGATAAACAAGTGGTTCATCATTCTGAAGAGGAAGTATTCATATCCTTACTTCCTTTGTTCAGTTATCAGTTATCAGTTATCACTTTCAATTTCAACAGTTATCATTTTAATTATCAGTTATCATTTCTCAGTTATTAGCTCTGTTTCAGAATTTATAGTTCTTTCTTCTAGTTGTTTTACATACCACTGCAATTCAACTGTACTGACGTCCCTTTTTTCCTGGGGCCTGCACGTCACTATGCATGCAATGATTTACAGGTTGACGATTTAGTTTTCGCGCCCCATTTTCTCGCGAAAGTGGGCTTTGACATATTACAACTCTTTTGGATAGGATATGCGGTGTTAAAAGAAAAGAAGAGTCACCACCTAACAATTTTTAAGGTGCGTTAGTGCATCTATTATGCATATAACTCTGTTTGACTAGTCAACGCCACCAAAGATCGGGTAAGGGCTCAAACTACCTCAAAGAGAAGGTGTTAGGCAGTCTTCGACGTCCATAAATGTGGGTCTCGGCCGAACTCAAGACTATGTGGATTATAGTTAGGCAAGATAAACAAAGAGCGTAAGGGTCAAAGAAATTTATTGCAACAAAATAAGAAATAAGGATTACAAGGTTACAACTATTAGGTCTATATCCGATGACAAAACGTATAAAGAAGGAAAAGAAGGGGGTCCTAAGTTTTTTTAGCCTAAAGGATCACCCCATGCAAAAGAAATAATACTTCATAACTCCCTTGAAGTAGGGAGTTACTCATATTATTCAGTGGACACAGACTATCATCTCCTGCTACCCGATTACCATGGTAAAGTCATTTACCTAAAAACGTTATAATTCAGTTCTAAGTCGTACCCTATGCGTGCACTACACGTCCCATGCCTATGGTCCAGGAAGAATTGGACCTATATTTGGGTGGTTCTAGACTTTACTTGGGCTGCTCAAAATGTTAAAAGCTAGGCGACATACAAAACACGTAAAACTTCATGTAAAGGCAGTTAAGGGCTCACGTTAGCCTCCACACTTGAACAACAAATGCACGCAAACAGATTTTTGCATTGGACGTTAAGCAGTAGACAAATTAGAACTTAGGTCGATTGAAGTCATTAAGCCCTATAGACATGGTCTCTAAGCAGCTGCCCAGTTTAAGAAATCTGATATTGTTATGCCGTTGCTGGGGTTACAAATTATAAGTTATTAAAACCTATAGAGATGATCTCTAAGTGATCTATCTAACAAGGGGAGTGAAAACCGTTGGAAATGCTCAGAATAATTCGTGTTTAATCTTATGGGCATGATTTCTAAGCAATTGGCAGTATTTTAGCTAAGTTATACTAATTGGCAGTTAAAACTGATTTTATAACTCTTTGTTCCTATAGACATATTTTCTAGTTGCGCGATAGTAGCTTGTGAATCAATTAAGAACCTATAGGCATGATATCTAGATGAAGCCTTGTAGAACATAAGATAGTATGATCCTATGGGCATGTTTTATAATGCTGCAACTATGCAGATTGAAGGGGCAGTTGAGCAAATTGAAAGGTAGTCATTGACATTTGTTTCCTATAGGCATGATATCTAATGAACATGCTGTAGTAAAATACAGGAACAAATGGAGTACTTAAGCTTATGCGTTGATAATAAACAAGTTATGTGAGTGTGTGATTTCCCTAACGACATGATTTCTACTAGTCTACATGGGAATCTGAATAATATATATGACAGGTTAGATAAAAATAATAAGAGAGAGTCATATGAACCCTATAGGCATGTTTTCTACCCTTATGCAAACATTAGAATATACCCATGTCCCCAAATTTCACTAACACCCAATTGTTTATTACAAAGTTATTATAGACCAAATGAGGAAAAAAAATACATAAGAAGCTATAGCGGGCTTACAACATGTCACTCCCCAAAATCGACGGACGAGACCGGCGCCTAACCGAGTGATCCCGGTCAAGCAGACCTGGATTGCCTTTCCTGCCCAACGCGTTACCCGTGTTTACAATATACCTTATTCCACATGAATTATCAATTTAGAGTTTAAACATGAATCTACTACTTGAGTTCATCTCATCCTTTATTATTTCAACCTTTGATAATCACAAAACATACAAAAATTCTGATTCGGACCACGATTACTAGTAAACACATTTACTGCCCAAAATATATATATGTACAACCCACATCATGTCTATGGAGCCTCTAAGAGTATTAAGGGTTTACACAATACTTGCCGGTAACAAGGCCCCGGCTATACCTTAAAAGACATAACATATACAAAAGAGATGATATAGACTACACACGGCCCCGAGAGGAAGTGGGGATCACCGGATCTGCTGAAGGTATGAAGGGGAAACACCACTATCGGCAGTCTGAGCTACCTGTTGTTGAACCACATACATCCGTATAAAAGATGTAGCGTCCCCGACAAAAGGGATGTTAGTACCATTGAATAGTACTAGCATGTATGAACAAAGTTTATTCCAAGTAGAAACACACAATACACAATTGGGAGACAGTCAGGGTATCCACACAAGTACCACACAGATATACAGAAAGTTACAAATGGAGATTCCACAGTTACTCATTCTCATCTCACCCTTATTACCTCTCCACCCTTATTACTTCGTGTTGCGGCGCGCAACCCGATCCTACCGTACAATCACAGTTCACCCTTATTACTTCGTGTTGTGGCGTGCAACCCGAGCCCACCTTACAATCACATTTCACAGCAACAACCACCAACAATATATCACAAGAATCTTCATCATGAAGAACATAAGTTCATATCAACCAATACCTATGTCAAATCAAGACACAATGATCCTTACCAATCAGTAAATCATATATGGTGTTGCCACAATAATTTAACTCAATAAATTCAGCCCATATTTACTTTCATCATTTTCTACACAACCTTTAGCACTTAGATACATTCAACACTTTGTTTCATTATCATTTCTTTTGTTTTGCAGCACAACCTCTCATACCGATGTATTCAACATTTAACGAGCTTTGCACATGATAGAATAAGCACAAAGAATCACCTTTTCGCAAGCTCATATAACATGATAATCGACTAAGGAATTCAAATAACGAAGTCTTACACCTCGACACAACAGGGCAATCAATTCACGTATGCTCAAGCAAGAATTTCATATCGGGTGTTCGAACACCAATAAGATGACTCTACAAGGATTAAAGTTAGTCATACATACCTTGAATCAGAATTCCCCTTTAATTTTCTACCACAATTCGCCGGACCTTCTAGCACCTTCAATCTAGTTCACAATGTGGAATAATTTGATTTAGAATTAGGAATAATGATCATGTCTTGAACTCACTTGAGAATTCTATCAAACACTAGGTGTTTCTTTAGATTAAATGGCCTCTTTTTAGTGAAAGATTACTCTAATCCATTTCCTTTTACTAGATTATGACTAGTTGGTTACATGCATGCAAGAATCCTACCCCCATCTTCATGAAGTCACCTAAGCATGTTTCATTTTAACAAAAATCTGGAAATTTAGGTTGATCGGGTAGAAGCTTACCTTTTGTAGTGAAGAAAATTGTGCCCTACTTTATCAATTTTAGGCCTGAGTAGTGATGGAGGAATAAATTTGATGTAGTTGGAACTCTCTCTCTCTCTAGAACCCACTCTCTCCTCTCTTTAATTTATCAGAAAATAGGCTTAAAATGAAAGGGGTAAGTATTTTAATGAACTGGGGATCGGGTATAAAATTAGGATTCTAACAATCCCGAAGTAGAAATGCGGTCAGGAATGCGATCGCATTCCTGCTATGCGGTCCGCATTCCTGTCGCATAAATGGCCCTCAAATGGGCCAAAAAAGTGAAGTAGACTACCCAAGTATGCGACCACTATGCGGTCCGTATACCTGTTATGCGATCACATAGTGTGTCGCATAACTCCCTCTGCAAAAGTTAAGGTGCAAGAATGCGACAACTATGCGGCCCGTGTATTCGTGAAACGCGATCGCGTTCTAGGCCGCATAACTTTCCTCAAAATGGACAGCAAACTGTCCAGGTATGCGACCACTATGCGGTCCGCATACCTGATCTGCGATCGCATAGTGGACCGCAGACCTGCACAAATCTGAAAAGTTATATCCTTTAAGTCCCGGGGTACTTTTTACTCAAAAGGGGTCCGTTTTAATATTTTCTACAGTTACAACAACACGGGGACCTATTTGGGCATTATTTTTAGCCATAAAATTTTACGGGTCTTTACATTCTCCCCCACTTAAAATCATTCGTCCTCGAATGAGGATCGGGGAATCACTAGAGTAAGAAAAACACAAAATAAGCCAACCCCCAAATTTTTACTAACTCCGATATTTCCTGAAAATTTCGCCAGAGTTTCCTTTGTAATTAGGCCTATCTACCTGTCAGAGAGCCCCCGAAACACATGTTTAACCAATTCCACACACTACTAGTTATTCTATTAACTTGCACATAATCTGGTCATTTCAACAAGCTACATGTAATTCAATTACTTCCACAAGCCTCACATGGTTTGGTTAATTCTACAGATTTGCACATAATTCAACTATTACAATCAGTTGCACAAAATTCAGCTATTACAATGAGTTGCACATAATTCAGCTATTTCAATGAGTTGCACATAATCCAACTAATCACAACAACATATACATTTATGGTACAAAGTTTGAGAAGTCATAATAGTAGAGTAATTAGGGGAGTGAGTGTTCTTGCACAAAATTTGACACAATATATAATTTCTTAGGAATGACAACTTTCAAAACCACTACCGGACTTATTCAAACAAGTGGGAATATTTCTCTTTCATTTAATTTTCCGCTTCCCATGTGGCTTCTTCGACTTGTTGACTCCGCCATAATACTTTAACAGAAGAAATCTCTTTCTTCCTCAATCTACGTACTTGCCTATCAAGAATAGAAACTGGAACCTCTTCATATAACAATCCTTCATTAATTTCAACCGTCTCAACCGGCACAATGGAAGATGGATCACCAATAACCCTTTTCAACATGGACACATGAAACACTGGATGCACTAATGACATCTCAGGGGGCAATTCCAGCCTATAAGCCACATGTCCTATCCTTTGAGCGATCCTATATGGCCCGACATAACTTGGGCTCAATTTCCCTTTCTTACCAAACCGCATCACTCCCTTAATGGGAGACACCTTCAAGAATACCCAATCATCTACTGAAACTCCAAATCTCTTCGACGAACGTCCGCATAGGATTTCTGACAACTCTGAGCAGTCTTCATCCTCTCCTGAATGACTTTAACTTTTTCCATAACTTGGTGCACAAGATCTGGTCCTAGCAGTTCCGCCTCGCCAACCTCGAACCATCCAATAAGAGACCTACACATCCTTCCATACAATGCCTCAAATGGGGCCATCTGAATACTAGCATGGAAACTGTTATTATAAGAAAATTCTACAAGCGGCAAGTGATCATCCCAGCTACCTATGAAATCTAATACACAAGCCCGTAACATATCTTCAAGCGTCTGAATGGTCCGCTCTGCCTGCCCATCATTCTGTAGGTGGAAGGTCGTGCTGAGTTCACCTGCGTACCCAAACCTTGCTGAAATTTCTTCCAAAAGTTAGCATTGAACTGGGCCCCTTGATCCGAGATAATAGACACTGGATTCCCATGGAGCCTGACTATTTCTTTGATATATAACTGAGCGTACTATTTTATAGTATTGGTGGACTTGACTGGCAATAAATGCGCCGACTTCGTGAGCCGATCCACTATTACCCAAACTGAGTCGAACCTACGTGGAGTGCAAGGTAACCTCACCACAAAAGTCCATATTGATCATTTCCCATTTCCATATTGTTATTTCCATAAGCTGCGTCCTCCACCGGGCCTCTGATGCTCGTCCTTCACTTGCTGACAATTCGGACATCTAGCCACAAAGTCCGCCACACCCCTTTTCATACCATTCCACTAATAAATCTCTTTGAGATCATGATACATCTTCGTAGAACCTGGGTGTACTGAATACTTGGAATTGTGAGCCTCTTCCATTACCCTTTCCTGAAGATCATCCACGTCCAGAACACATAGCCTCCCTTGGCACCGCAAAACACCGTCATCATTGCCGAGTGAAAATGATGTAGTCTTAAGATTCAGAATTGCCTCTTTCAACTGTACCAATGCTGGATCTACGAATTGTTTTTCCTTGATTTTCGTTATAAGTGAATATTCTTCTCTATTAAGCACCACGACATCCCCTTCGTCTGAGGTCGAAAGACAGACCCCGAGACTAGCCAACTGATAAACCTCCTGAGCCAAAGGCCTATGACCTGCTTCCAAATGAGCCAAGCTACCCATGGATTTACGACTAAGAGCGTCGGCTACCACATTCGCCTTTCCTGGATGGTACAAAATATTCATATCATAATCCTTGAGCTATTTTAACCACCTCTGCTGCCTTAAGTTCAACTCCTTTTGTTTGAATAAATATTGAAGTCTCTTGTGGTCTGTGAACACGTCCACATAGACCCTATAAAGATAATGCCGCCAGATCTTTAATGCAAACACAACTGCCGCGAGCTCCAAATCATGCGTCGGATAATTATTCTCGTGATTCTTGAGTTGCCTAGAAGCATACGCTATAACCTTCCCGCACTGCATCAACACACACCCCAAACCAACCCTTAAAGCATCACAATAAACTAAAAATACCCCTGTACCCTCTAGCAAGGTTAACACCGGCGCCTTAGTCAATCTCAATTTCAATTCCTGAAAACTCTTTTCACAAGCATCAGACCACTGGACCTTAATCGCCTTTTGCGTCAGCTTAGTCAATGGGGAGGCGAGGGTAGAGAATCCCTCCATAAATATTCGATAATACCCAGCTAGACCCAAGAAACTGCGAATCTCTGTTGGGGTCGTTCGCCTAAGCCAATCCTTTACCGCTGCAATCTTTTGGGGATCAACCTGAATCCCTTCCCTGGAAACAACATGGTTCAAAAAGGTGACTGATTCTAGCCAAAACTCAAATGTTGAAAACTTTGCATACAACTGGTGCTGATGATGAGTCTGCATAACTGCCCTGAGGTGAGTAGCATGATCTTCCTGACTTCGCGAATAAACAAGGATATCGTCAATGAAGACAATCACAAAGGAGTCAAGAAACGGTTTGAAAACCTGTTTCATAAGATCCCTAAAAACTACTGGGGCGTTGGTTAGCCCAAAAGACATTACCAGAAATTCAAAATGCCCATAACGAGTTTTGAAGGTAGTCTTAGGAATATCCTGCTCCCTGATCTTTAACTGGTGATACCCGGACCGCAAATAAGTCTTTGAGAAGCACTTGGCTCCTTGCAACTGGTCGAACAAATCATCAATCCGAGGCAATGGGTATTTGTTTTTTATGGTGACCTTGTTGAGCTGCCAATAATCAATACACATCTGAAGCAATCCATCTTTCTTTCTGACAAAAAGAACCGGTGCGCCCCAAGGAGACACACTTGGCCGAATGAAACCTTATCTAATAGATCTTTCAGTTGTTCTTTTAACTCTCTCACTTCTGCTGGTACCATTTGGTAAGGTGGAATAGATATTGGCTGCGCATCTGGCAATACATCAATCCCGAAATCGATCTCTCTATCTGGTGGAATCCCAGGAAGCTCGTC
>MDKI01005616.1:0-51518 GCA_005239505.1 Nicotiana paniculata | reverse complement strand
AGGATAATTGACACTAACAACTTTAGGAGCATTTAAATGGTGCGAAAATTAGGTATTCACAACAATAACGACAATCACCTTAAAATAGGTATGTCCAGCTGTCTAAGAGACAGGAAAAACATAAATAGCGTATTTCATACCTTGTTTCATGCCTCAATGGTAGTATATACCATAAATACTTATTTTTCTATAAAATATAAAAAGTAGCTATAGAAAATAATATTTTCAAATGATTTTAATTTATAATAAATAGGATGTATACCTTTGTTATAGGAGGTATAATTTCCAAAATTTAATTACCGTTATTCCAATAAGAAGGCTCGAACATTGATTCAAAGCCGGTGAAAATAATCTAGTGTGATGTTGAAATGTGCATCCACTACTTGTTTGTGAGGGCTTTTTATAAAGGATGGTAAAATGGCTCAACAACACACTCTCTCTCACTCGATCCAGAATTTTAAGTTTATGAATTTTAAATTACGATATTTTTATTGATTAGGTTCGAGATATATTATTTATACATACTAAATAATTTTTTAATACAAATACAATTTAAGCCATAGGTTATGCCGAACTCATAACTTCTATCGTGACTTCGTATTTACGCACACACAAATATACATATCGTGTTACATCCTAAAGTCTAGCTTGTTCACTATCTCAACTAACTACCAATTAGTGGAACTTAAAAAAATTAATAATAGAAAGAAAAAAAAAATGAAGGTTGGACTAACTTTAAGAAATCAAAAGTAATGGCGAGTCTATCAACCTAAAAATATTTATGTTGTTTCTATTTGTAGATACCTGCAGATGATATCACATATCATGTGGTAGCAAAGAAAGAAATAGAGGTTGTGTTGAGGTATGAAGTCGTCTTTGTTATAAAACATTTTTCCTCTTGACGTGTGACTTATCGGTACAAATTCAAATTTAGTCAGACCCCAATACGAATATGTGATATCGAATTGGCAACAAAAAAAAAAAAGAATTTCCTTAATGCAGTGAAGGTCTAAATCGGAAACCAAAAATGTATTCGTAATACACATAATGCAGAATTTTATATCAAAAAGTCAAATACAATATCGATAATACAGTGTTTTATGTGTGAGTTATTTGTTCTTATACATTGAATTAAACCAAATAACCCCAAATAGTTACGCTGGTGTGATCTTTAAAATTGTATGTCTTTTCAAAAGATATGAACATTGACTCATTCATAAAATCTTAGGTCTAACTTCTCTAACGAACTTAATTAACACATTCTAAGTCGAATTAATTAATTAGAAAAAGAACTCTAGATAGAAAGAATTAAGAGATATGCTCAAATTAGGGAGAATCAATGAAAAGTCAAATTAGCTTCACTTTTATAAACTAATATTAACAACCAAGAAATTATTAATTTTGTATACGCATTTAATAAAAAACTGTGCTGACGACATAACACATCACACCTTGTTGAATAATTTCGTAGAGTGATGCACAGATATAATAATTTCATAAATGTTAGATAGTAGAAAGCAGATCAACTAACTGTTAATTATGCTTGCAATATTTAGTTTTTCCTTTTTTTTTTCACATTCAAACATTGTTTTTCTCACAAAAAACAAATTAAACGAATAGAAAATAAAAAGAAAAACAAAGTATGAGGAAAGCTCTTTAGAAATACTTGATTTTTATCACTTTTTTTGTTGTTGTTGGGTAGTCAGTTCCAACAAGAAACCATAAATATGAATAGTGAAGAAAAAGAAGAAAATTCCAAATACTGAAAATTGAGGCAACTAACTACTTTGACAATGTGAACTATTATAAAAGCAAGTCTGAAGTTTATTTCAAGCCATTCCACTTTGAAATATTTCAAGCTAGCCATAAAATGGCACTAATAGGATTAGGATACATTGAAATTTTCCTAGCAATGTTATGTTTTTTCTTGTTTTATTTCCTCAGGGATTCAAAATATCCGATAAATTGGCCGATTTTGGGTATGCTTCCAGGGGCTTTGTACCACATACAACAAATACATGAAAGGTGTACTATGACAATGAGAGCCTCAGGGGGAACATTTTTATTTAAAGGCCCTTGGTTTGCAAATATGGACATGTTGTCAACAGTTGATCCAGCCAATGTGCATTACATAATGAGTGCAAATTTCATGAATTTTCCAAAAGGGCCAAAGTTTAAAGAGATGTTCGATGTTTTAGGAAATGGGATTTTCAACGCAGACTTGGATATGTGGAAGATTCAGAGAAAGACGACTCGTGCTCTAATCACTCACCAGCAATTTTACAAGTTTTTAGTCAAGACTAGTCGTGACAAGGTAGAGAAAGGGCTAATTCCTGTGCTTGATTATATATGTGACAAGGGTTCTATAGTTGATTTACAAGATTTGTTCCAAAGGTTCACTTTTGATACAACTTGTATTTTAGTCACTGGATATGATCCTGGATGTGTATCTATAGATTTTCTTGACGTTCCTTTCTCGAAAGCTATGGATGATGCTGAAGAAGCCATTCTTTTTCGCCATGCATTGCCCGAGATCATATGGAAATTGCAAAGATGTCTTAGAATTGGAGAGGAAAAGAAGTTGATTAGAGCTCGCGAAACATTGGACTATACTATAAGTAAATATATATCCAAGAAGCGCGAAGAGTTGAAGAAAGGGGACGAGTTGAAAGAAAGTGAAGAGGGATTTGATCTTTTGACATTTTACCTCAAGGAAGAAGAGAATTTGGGGGTGAGATGTGATGATAAGTACTTAAGGGACACCATATTGAATCTTATGATAGCAGGGCGCGACACGACTAGCTCTGCTCTCACATGGTTCATTTGGCTTGTGTCAACAAATCCACAAGTGGAGAAGAAGATTAGAGATGAAATCAACTCTATTATTCCCAAAGAAGAAGTTGGAAAATGGAGGCTTTTTAATGTTCAAGAATTGAACAAGCTTGTTTACTTACATGGCGCGTTGTGTGATTCGTTAAGGTTATATCCACCAGTTCCATTCCAACACAAAGAGCCACTTGAGAATGACATTCTCCCTAGCGGTCACAAAGTTCACCCAAAGTTAAAGATAATGTTTTCGCTGTATGCAATGGGAAGAATGGAATCGATATGGGGGAAAGATTGCTTGGAATTTAAGCCAGAGAGATGGATTTCAGAACGAGGAACTATTAAGCACGAGCCATCGTACAAGTTCTTGGCTTTTAATGCTGGACCAAGAACTTGTCTTGGAAAAGAAGTAGCTTTCACTCAAATGAAGGCTGTAGCTGCTGCTATTATCCACAATTACCAAGTTGAAATTGTAAAAGGACACCCTATTGAGCCCAATGCTTCTATAATTCTCTACATGAGACATGGTTTTAAGGTTAGGATTAGTAGGAGGTGGCCTTAATGTTTAAGGACATGCAATATGTGCATCAAATATATGTAATGTTTTGTTTGTTTGCCTTCCAATATATTTTTTGTTAATTACATTTAGGCATGTAAGTTTTTTATTAATGGATTTTAATTGTTCTATGTTTGTTTGGTATTAATTATATATATAAGCTGCCAATATGTATACCTCCTATGATATAGATGTAGATGTGTAGAAGAAAGTTCAAATTTTTTTTTTCTTGAAGGAACTTAATAGTAAAATGATTTTTTTCCACCAACAATGTGATGTAAATATGATAGTAAGTCTTTCACCCAATTTTGACTAAGAAGACAAAACAAAACTTATGAGAGGATATGTTAATATGTTATATTATGGTTCTTCAACCTGAAATATCGAGGAAATAATTTTTTGTGGCAATTACAATTTGAATAAAAGAAAATGATCTTTTCGGATCTCTTATTTGTAAATAATAAAGATTTCCTATCAAGGAATATAAAACTAAAAGCAACTTTGTAAAGGACTAAAAGACCAATTCTCCCTGAAATGTCTTAGTTAAAGATTTCAATTTTAACAATTAAACTACAGTATTGTTTATCATTGCCGTAGTCCTAGTCTTCCTCTGTTTTGGTTCCCTGAATAAGAAAGAAATTTGTTCTATAAATTCCTTAAGTTGAATTATTATTCATCATATCCAGTTTGGTTTGACTTTTTCCGTTATTAAACTATATTATTAAGCTATTTAAATACTATAGTAATAGTTGTCACGATCCAAAATTACCTTGAAGGAGCCGTGATAGTACCTGGTGTCTAAAACTAGGTAAGCCTAACACATACTGAAAAGATAACAAATTCTACTAAACAACTGATGAACATTAACCAAAAATTTCTAAATATTCCAATAGTCTAAATATGATACAATAGCCCAAAACAGGTAGTACACGTCATAAGCCTTTCGAGGAGTACATTTAAATAATGAATACATCACTATTCCGGAATAGAAGGAAACAATAAAAATAAATACAATAGAAGGTAACTTCGGAGCCTGCGAACGCCCGACAGGTGTACCTTGGAGTCTCCAGCCACATCAAGCATAGATCTCAAAACCGAATCGATCCGAAGTACCTGGTTCTGCACACACACAAAAAAAAGTGCAAAAACTTAGCATGAGTACACCACGGTGGTACCCAGTAAGTATCAAGCCTAACCTCGGTAGAGTAGTGACGAGGCCGAGTCAGACACACACTGAACATCTAAACATGTGCAGGATATGACATAAAAATAACAAGGACGGAATATCAAAGAAATGCCAATAGCAGACAGAAAGCAGGATATGACTTATGCTTGATTAAAATATGCTATTATATTAATGCAAGTTTGAAATAATCTAAAAAGGTGAGAAATAAAATTATATCCCTAGTAAATAAATAAATGTTTAGCATATTTTATTTTTTATATATAAATATTAAGTTCTATACTACAATATAGGTAGACAAATCAAATATTTTTTTTAAAGTATTTTTCATATAAAAACATTCTACAATATATGTTTATTTTAAGAAGATAACGTGATGGACTGGTTATGAGAATATTCTTGTAAACAGACAATTGTTTTAGAAACTATGCGATGCTTTAATATATCAAATCAAACAATAGATCAACATAACTAATTTTATCGACGAATGATCTTTTGTGACAATTACAATTTGAATAGAAAAAAATGATCTTTTCGGATTTCTTATTTGTAAATAATAAAGATTTCCTATAAAGGAATATAAAACTAAAAGTAACTTTGTAAAGGACTAAAAGACCAGTTCTCCCTGAAATGTCTTAGTTAAAAATTTCAATTTTAACAATTAAACTACAGTATTGTTTATCATTGCCGTAGTCCTAGTCTTCCTCTGTTTTGGTTCCCTGAATAAGAAGAAATTTGTTCTATAAATTCCTTAAGTTGAATTATTATTCATTATATCTAGTTTGGTTTGACTTTTTTCCGTTATTAAACTCTATTATTAAGCTATTTAAATACTATAGTAATAGTTGTCACGACCCAAAATTCTCTCGAAGGAGCCGTGATAGCACCTGGTGTCTAAACTAGGTAAGCCTAACACATACTGAAAAGATAACAAATTCTACTAAACAACTGATGAACATTAACCAAAAATTTCTAAATATTCCAATAGTCTCAATATGATACAATAGCCTAAAACAGGTAGTATAAGTCATAAGTCTTTCGATGAGTACATTTAAATAATGAATACATCACTGTTCCGGAATAGAAGGAAACAATGAAAATAAATACAATCGAAGGTGATTTCGGAGCATGCGAACGCCCGACAGGTGTACCTTGAAGTCTCTAGCCACATCAAGCATAGATCTCAAAACTGAACCGATCCGAAGTATCTGGTTCTGCACACAAAAAAATATCCAGAAGTGTAGCATGAGTACATCACAGTGGTACCCAGTAAGTATCAAGCCTAACCTCGGTAGAGTAGTGACGAGGCCAGGTCAAGACAGACACTGAACATCTAAACATGTGCAGGATATGACATAAAGCTAACAAGGAAGGAATATAAAAAAAATGCCAATAGCAGACAGAAATCAGATTACACACAGCAGTAACGATAAGAGAAATACGAATAGCAATGAGAAATAACCAAGTAATTAAACAACAACATAGTTGAGGTACGAATGGATTATAAATGTGCTCAAGTAGGAAAAACGATGTCAACTCAACTCAACCGATCAAACCGTTCTAATACACAATTTCAACAATCCCACTTCTCGTAATCTCACATCATAAATCACAACTTCCAAACATTTAACACACAGGGCATCTTGTGCGCTCATCTTTCCATCTCACTTTGCATGGCAACATCCACGTGCCAATCAGTACATAATATCCATGTCAAATGCTAATTAAGATGTTCAAGAGATTTTTATTTATATATCAGGAAGTAAAATTACCATTTCTAGATCAAGTAGGAAATCAATGAGAAATATGAGTTTATTTTAGAAATCATTTGGGTGAAGAAAATAATACTTTCCAACGAAATACAACATCAAATAAGTTGTTGAATTTAATATAGAGTTTATTAAATTAAAACATAATAGCATTCCATTTTTAAGTAAATAAAAACCTCAAACAAGTTAAGGAGATTAAGTTGAGAAATCAATTGAAATAAAATATGCACCTATTAGAAATGGTGAATACCGAAATATACTGCGAGTTTTAACTTAAAAGTCACATGGAAGCATGATGTTATTTTTTTAATTTAAAATCACTATATTACTAACACACTTAGTAGGACAGAGAGTAATGACTCAACGTAGTAAATTTACCTTGAAAATTAATTTACCACAATAATAGTATTAGAAAAAGAACTTAGGAAATGAAGTCAAGGCGATAAGACAATGAAAATAACTCGACCTCGGAAAAACATTGAAGAACTGGAAATACAAATTCTCTGAGTCTCGTACGAAAGAATCGAAGTCAGTACAACAAACAACGAATACAAACACAAAATATGTTGCGGCGCGCAACCCGATCCCACCATATAATATCAATATCAAAATTTCACCCTTATTCCATCATTTCAATTCACCCTTATTTCACTTGTTGCGGTATGCAACCCGATCCGACCGTACAATATCAATATCATAACAATAAACAAAATATGTTGTGGCGCGCAACCCGATCCCACCATATAATACCCTTATTTCACCATAATATTCCACCCTTATTTCACCTGCCGTGGTGTGCAACTCGATCCCACCGTACAACAACAATATCACAATATAAATATCCTCCCTGATTTCACCACCTCCCTTATTTCACCTGTTTTGGCGTGAAACCCGAACCTCCTTACAATAAATGAAATCAACAACAACAATTCAATAACTCCATTTACAAGAATTTATACAATTAAGGGTATCAGTACACCACAACAAAGTAACCACATAAAATGCGACATAATACAACAAACTTTACAAAAATGACAGTGCAGGTAAGGTACGCGATACTAAGTATGCAATCACAACAATGAGAGGTAACAGATAAGCACAAAGACATAGAAGAAACTCAACCATTAAGAAGTAACAAGTCAATAAAGAAGCAATAACTTCAACTAAGGCATATAATGCCAATAATGAGTAAGAAGTACAGTATGTGCTAACAGCGTCAAATAAAGCATGTAAGAGTAGACTACCAACGAGATACCACATGTTATGACAATTTAATTAAAGGCATGGAAAGACACTAGACAATCTAAACCAGTCAAATACCACATATAGACTGTATACACACTCGTCACCTTGCGTACACGACTTTCACATAACAAGATAGCACAATTTACTTAATTCCTAAGGGGTAGTTTCCCCCACACAAAGTTAGACAAGACACTTACCTCAATTATTCCAAATCAATACTCAAATTAGATTTTCCTTTACAAATTCACCTCCGCTCGGATGCCAAAGACGACTTAAATACATTAAACAATGCAAGAGAAAACAATTTCAATTAACAAAGCTATGATCCTTATACAATTTACAAAAAGTCAAAAAAAGTCAACCACCCGGAAATGCACCTCGGAATTCGATGAAATTTATAAAATCCAAACACCCATTCTGATACGAGTTCAACCATACCAATATTATCAATTTCCGACATCAATTCGTCTTTCAAATCACCATTTTTCCATTTTAAAAGATTTTACAATTTTTCCTAAATTTTCCTTTAGATTCTCATGAATTTGGTGTTAAATCTAATTTATAATCACAAAATACAATTGAAAATTTATTAGAGGTACTTAGCCAATGATTTTGTATGAAAATACTTCCACAAAATCGCCTCGTATCGAGGCTAGGGTTCAAAACATGATAAAATGAAGTTAAGTCCCGAAATGGAAGTCTTAATACCAGCCTCAGATGTCGCATTTGTGACATCAAGATCGCAAATGCGATGCTCGCAATTTCTACAAAGGTATCGCAAATGCGAAGGCTGACCAACTCTGTCAAAGTCGCAAATGCGACACTAGGATCGCAAATGCAAGCTTAGAGTTTTCGCAAAAGCGACTATTTGTGTCGCAAATGCGGAGCAGCTTAATCGCAAGTGCGATAAAATAGTTTGCAAATACGAAATCCCCTAACCCATCCCATCGCTGTAATAGCGAGAATGATCTCACAAATGCGGACATCGCAAATGCAGTGAAAAACTCGCAAATGCGAGAACAGAGACACCAGCAAAGCTGAACCTTCTTCCAACACTCCGAAACGCATACAAAACTCATCCGAGCCCTCGGGGCTCTAAACCAAACATCCTCACAAGTCCAAAAAAATAACACGAACTCACTCAAGCGATAAAAACATCAAAATAGCCTCTAGAATCACGAATTGGATGCCAAAACACATGAAAATCACAATGAACTTCAAGAACTTCTAGAATCGCAACCGAGCATTCAAACCATATCAAATGAATTCCAAATGACACCAAATTTTGCAGGAAAGTTCCAAATGATAAAACAGACCTATTCCAAGTTCCAAAAAGAAAATACAAACCCGATAGCCTTAAAGTCAAACCTAGGAAAATTCTAAATCCTTAAATTTCCAACTTCCGCAAAATGACACCGAAACCTTTTAGAAAAATCCAAATGAAATTTCGAGCATGCGCCCAAGTCCAAAATCACTATCCGGACCTACCAGAACCGCCGAAACTCCGATCCGAGGTCAAATACTTAACGGTCAAACCTTAATCAATTCCTTCAACTTCGAGCTTCTCAAGTGAGAGTCACTCCTAAAAATCCTTTCTGAACCTCTTAAAAACCCGAACCGATGATGCACACAACTCATAATACATTGTATGAAGCTACTTGTAACCTCAAACTGTCGAGCCAAACGCGATTGCTCAAAACGACCAATCGGGTCGTTACAAGAATATTATAGACTAACCATAAGAATTAATGCTTTCTGTCATGACCCAAAATTCGCATGTCGTGGAGGCGCCTATATCAATACTAGGAAAGATGATAAATTCAATAAAACATTGTAATCTTTTAAGTTTGAAAATATAATATTTAGATTTAACAGAAAATCTCACAGATACTAATACAATACACTCACCAAAACTTGGTGTCACTAAGTACATGAATATCTAAATGATAACATAGTCTGAAAGGTACAAATAACTGAAGGGTAGGAGAGTCAAGGTATGTGGACGCCAAACAACTACCTTGATAATTTCCAACAGATAGAACTCCGAAATCTAGCAGCTACCATATCTGGAAGTACCTGGGTCTGCACACGAAGTGCAGAGTGTAGTATGAATACAAGCCACCCCATGTACTCAATAAGTAACATTACTAACCTTTAGGCTGAAAGTAGTGACGAGTTCAGTAGGTACTTTCCAATATTGAAATAACAGTACAAAATGTAGGCATGTTCTCAAGTTCAACAGATAATACCAATACAAGTAAAATAGATCAATTCTGCATGATATGAGGAATAAGACATCTCTATATCTACATGCCAAAATACACGTTGTATGTGATGTACCACAATAGAGACCTCGGGTACTCACACTCTCAGAATTCTCAACCACTCAGTATTGTATATGGACAATCTATCCAAGGGAAGATCCATCCCCAAATATATATCACTGACACTCTGTCACTCAGTACTATATAAGGCCAAATCCATCCCCGGGAAGATCCATCCCCAAATATATATGATTAGACAAGATCCATGCATGGAAAATCCATCCCCAAACTATAAATGATTCGTGCAAGATCCATGCTCAGGAAAGATCCATCCCTCAATATAAATGCTTCGAGCAAAATCCATGCCTAGGGAAGATCCATCCCTACGTATAAATGCTTTAGGCAAGATCCATGCCCAGGGAAGATCCATCCCTTAATATAAAATCACGCTCACTTGTGGGGTACAGACTTAGGAGGGTGTCTGTAACGACCCGATCGGTCGTTTAGTGAGTTTAGCCCCGTTTCCTCTATTTCGGCTTTATTATGGGTTTTCAGCTCTTTTATGTTGTGTTTGGTCGGTTGATTCAGGTTCGGAGTGGTAGTGGTGAGAAATGAGACGCTTAGTCTCTTAAGTTGGCCTTATGGTTAGAAAAGTCAACCGAAAGTTGACTATTTGGTAAACGACCTCGAGATTTTATATCCCGGATATCTTCTTTAGGTGATTTGAGTCTTAGGAGTGTGTTCGGAATGTGGTTTTGTTGTCTAGTGTAGAATTAGGCTTGAATTGGCGAAATTGAGTTTTTGGCAATTTCCGGTCGGTAGTGGAAAATAGGCTATCGGGGTCGGAATGGAATTCCAGAAGTGGGAGCATGTTCGTAGTGTTATTTTGGATATGTGTACAAATTTTCAGGTCAATCGGACGTGTTTTGGATGGTTTCGGCATCTTTGGTGAAATTTAGAAATTTCAAAGTTCATAGGCTTGAATCCGAGGTGAATTTAGTATTTTTGCATTGTTTTTGGTATTTTGAAGGCTTGACTAAGTTTGAGTAAGGTTATGGGACGTGTTGGTATGTTTGGTTGAGGTCTCGAGAGCCTCAGGTGAATTTTGGGTGGTTAACGGATCGATTTTTGGATTTCAAACTTGGCTATTTTGCTGGTGTTTTTGCTGCAGCGTTTTACTTTATGCGTTCGTGGGGGTGGGGGTGGGGGGGAGGAGGGGGTGGGTTCGCATTCGCGTTTGCGTAAAGTGTTTTGTGGAAGGGGGGGGGGGCACAATTGTTCTATGCGTTCGCGGACGTAGGGGTGCAAACGCGAAGTCGTGAGCAGAGTGGTCATCGCGAACCCGGTGGAGTTGGTGCGTTCGCATAGAGTGTGAGTCGTCTGAGGACCCCTAGGCCCATTGGCCTATGTGTTCGTGACTGGGTCCATGCGTTTGCGTAGGTCTGGGGGAGGCTGTGCATCGCGTTCGCGGGCTGAAAGTCGCGTTCACGTAGAGTTAAATTGGGGGACTGTTGGAATGTGCTATGCGAACGCGTGCCTAGGGCTGTATTCGTGAAGAGTAAAATCTGGGCAGACTCTTTTTAAGTTAAAAAATGAGGGTTTAGTCATATTTGGGTTAATTCCATGATTTACCCTTGATTTTTGTCATTTAATTTGAGGAATTAGAGTGGAAATTGGGGGAAAATGGGAGGAAAGTTTGAGATTTCTTTTGATGATTTGAGTGGGCAATTGAGATCAGATTTTGGTAAATTTTATATGGGTAGACTCTTGAGGGAATAAGGATTCTAGTTTTGTGTTTTTTTATCGAATTTCGATACGTGGGCCCGGGGGTCGGGTTTGGCCAATTTCGGGATTTGTGCCTAATTTTGATAATTTTCGAATGGGTTTTGTCTCTCTAGCATATTTTGATGTTATTAATATGATTTTGATAGACTCGGAGCATTTGGGAGCCGATTCGAGGGGGAAGAACATCGCTGAGTAATTTGCGAGTTGGTTTGAGGTAAGTAACGATTGTAACTCTAGACTTGATGGTATGAAACCCCGATATTTCACATTGTTTTGATAAATGAGGTGACACACATGCTAGGTGACAAGTGTGTGGGCGTGCACCGATAGGTATTGTGACTTGGTCCGTCCCGTAGCGACAATTAAGCCGCGTGTTTGATTTGGAATCATATAATATCTTGTATTTCTGAGCTTTTTACTATATTAAGGGCTATATGCCATGTTTGGGGCCTCGTGCCAACCTGTTTAGACCCTCAGGGGTATTTCACACTACTCTCACACTATTTTTGATAGAAAATTTGTGACCTCAGTCATGTTTATTACTTGTTGCTATTATCATTGTTATCACACTGTTTTAGAACACTATGAGGTATTTTGGGTTGAGTCCCGTGAAGTTGAGATGAGTTGCCCTAGAGGCTGGAGAAGATGATTGAGTGAGGCTGAGAGCCGAGTGTGTGAGGATAGTTATAGAACGGGCTGCACGCCGCTATATATATATATATATATATATATATATATATATATATATATATATATATATATATATATATATATATTGGATTGGGCTACACACCGCAGCATATATATATAATCGGGCTGCACGCTGCAACAATATAGCGCTTGGGCTGTAGAAGCCCCTCCCGGAGTCTGTACACTGTCAGTGAGCGCACTCGACTATTGTGGATCGGGCTGCACGCCGTAGCATATATTATATGGATCGGGTTGCACGCCACATCATATATTATATGGATCGAGCTGCACGTCACAATATATATTATATGGATCGGGCTGCACGCTGCACCGTTTATGTATATATATATGGTACCTGTTGAGTGAGAGTGTTGAGTGTGAGCATTGACCTATGAGGGTAGAGTCACGAGTGACTGAGAGGCTTGCCCGAGAGGCTTTATTGTGAGTGACAATGCGCCCAGGCGACTGATAATTTTCGAAACTACTGTTTTCACTTTTCTTTACACTGACCCTCTAATGAAAACGTTGAACAACTGTTTTAAATGAGATTTAAGGGAAATGGTGATTTTATGAAAAATTTGGAAATGTAGATTTCTGACTCGATTAAAGTCATTTTTCAGTGTTACTTATCAAATGGTTTTACATGGTTTTTAGATGCTTGTCACTGCACTCAAGTCTTTAGTTATGGTTGTTACTTACTGAGTTGGCGTACTCACGTTACTCCCTGCACCTTGTTTGCAGATTCAGGTACCGGGGCAGAGCGATAGTTGGGCTACCCCATCTGGAGCATTGTTCGGAGAAGGTGAGGTAGTTTCTCGGCGTCCACAGCCTACCCTTTCACCTCCCTATTCTTTCATTTTACTTTACATTCCCAGACTTGTTGTAGTAGAGAATTTGTAAAATTAGACTGTATCACTTCTTAGATGCTCATGACAGTTGACTCCAGCTGTTGGGGTTGTGTTTAGACGTTCTGATCATTTTTATTGTTTTAAAATGCTTAAAAGCTAAATTTTTTATTGCAATAAAGGATAATTTATGTATTAAATGGGAAACTTATTATATTTTCAGTAAGAATTGGCTAGCCTAGTTCCACGACAGGCGCCATCACGACCAGTTTGACTCACCGATCATGAGCAGGTTTAGTAGAGTCTTGCGGATCGGTACAGATACGTCTATACTTATCTTCGAGAGTCTACAGAACCCTTAAGAAAATCT
The DNA here is from genome assembly GCA_005239505.1 of Nicotiana paniculata. Classification (NCBI taxonomy): domain Eukaryota; kingdom Viridiplantae; phylum Streptophyta; class Magnoliopsida; order Solanales; family Solanaceae; genus Nicotiana; species Nicotiana paniculata. The sequence continues at coordinate 37,985 of MDKI01005616.1, read as the reverse complement.
CACATTCTTGAATTCTTGTCGTGTGAATCCCTTTGTTCAGCCAAAAGCATAACTCTTTGAATTCTTTTCATGTATTCGAATACGCACGTGAGCGCTTGGTATCAACTGTGCATTGGCAGCTTGTGACTTCCATGGATGATATGTGATGTTTAGCATGTTGATAATGGGCCAATCTGGAGAGATTGAGGCCGGATTTTATTCTGTGGTTTGAGTGCTAAGATTTTGATTGTGTGTGAGCCATGCATTTGGGACTTATATGTCCGTTTGTGTCCTTATTGGCGGGACTTTGTGGCTGGATGACTATGTGGTGAGTGTGATTCAATGGTGAGATGTGTTCATATTGCTGATTGTGACGAAATGGTTGGCTGGGTATGTAGCAAGGAGTATTGAGTGTTTGATTTTTGTCTCGAGTTGGCATATGGCTCCGAGTTGTGAGTGTATTAAAGGACCCCTCATGTAGCTTAGTTGTGGAGTGAAGTGGATTTTCCTATTTTGTTCTGAGTTTTTGGTGATGTCTTTTGGGCTGATCATTTCCCGAGTAGAGTTCATGTATTTGATTAACGGTGTATTCCAGCCGTATTAGCACTCCTTTGTTATTGTATTCATTGATGGCATCCTGGCGTATATGCGTAGCAGCGGTAGCATACTCAGTATTTGAGGATGGTATTATAAGTATTCAGGGAGGAGAAGCTCTATGCAAAGTTCTTCAAGTGTGATTTTTTGGCTCATATTGGTAGCATTCTTGGGACACGTGGTGTCCAGTGATGGTATCCATGTGGTCAGACGAGTGTGGATAGAGTTTCCAGAAGATCAAAATTTCTTTGACCACAACTTCAGTGTTAGTTCTGCCATCAGCTTCAGGTTCTTATACCGCGTATCTTCTCGCCTCGAGGATAGGCATTGGTTGTGTTTTAATGCATGAGTGTATAGTGATTGCATGATAGCCATGACTTTTGGAAGGGTATAGAGAGAGATCACTTTGAGGCTAAGAAGGCGGGGCTATCTCCCACGGGGTGCCCTGAGGTTGTGTGATCCTTATGTGATTCTGTGGCAAGTCCTCTTTTATCAAAAATTGATATATGTTGCAATTAGAGTTTAGATTGATTGTGGAAATTGACATGACTATTGAAATGGTGAATGCGAGATTTGCATACAATGTGGAGTATCAGATGGTTTGTATTATATGATCTTATGAAGGATTCAGTTGAATCTCACTGCAGTATGGTGACAGTGATAGCATATGGGCATTGTGAGTTATTGTTTGCCTTGGTCGTTGTCTTTGAGCCAAGTGGGGGAGGCTGTTAAAGATAAGTTGATTGCACGATTATGTATTGTATTGGTTCCAGTTCGAGGTATATTGGTGGATCAGTTATGAATTGCAGAGGTGGAGTCTGGGAATGACTCGAGTGATGGGAATTTTCGATACATGTTGTGATGTACTCTATGGGTGAATGGATTTTATTGAATGATTGAGTTGTAATTGAAAAAGGTGTAGTGGATGCAGTGTATGAGCCTGCTTGTTGCTTCTAGTGTGTGTAGTATTTCCTAGTATGATGGTGTTCCAATGGGACCAGGTCGTTTGATCTGTTTGATCAGTTTAATTGAGAATTGCATAAAGTGGGTGACTCTCGAGAAGGGTTCTGATGGTTCAAGGTTATATGTAGCAATTGAGGATCTTCAAGGTGTGAATTGGGCTAGAACTGATATTTATGTGGAGGGTATCAAGATTTTTGGTGTCTTTTCATTATCATGTATTCTATCTATCAGTATAAGGAAAGTGAAGGTGATGGTTTCAAATTCGCAGGAAGTCTCTTCAGAGTGAGTACTTTGAATGTGTCACTTTTGAGGATATTTGAGAGAGTATTCAATAGCTTACGAGCCTTAAACAGTACGGTCCTATGCTTGGGACTCATGTGGTGATTCTAGGTTGAGAATGGCGGTATTATTGCAAGGAGAGGTATCTAGTCGAAGGTGATTCAGAAGGAACTTGGATTAATAGGACAACTTGGTAGTAGGTCGGATCACCATGGTAAGGAGTATGATTAGTCCTTTGGGTGTTTATGAGGCGATGGGTTTTTACAGGTGTTTCTTAGCAATGCTTTTGGATTTTGGTGATCTGCATAGCTTGGTTGAGTTAGAAGGGTTCGGTCCTGACGGTTTGGTCTTGTACAAATGGGATTCAGATAGTTCCTGATGGTTTCTACCACGGTTAGATATGCATATCTTCTTCTAGCCTGAGGTGTAGGTGATGTATAACGATTTTGCTTCTAAATGGGATCAAATAGAAAGTTCATGGCTGGTTGGGTGAGTAGTTGCTTGTGGTTCAGAAGGGATCATGAAGTTCTCATATTTATCATAGGATGGCATGGTGTACGCAGTATGTTGTGTAGAGTTGAGATTTTCATATGTGAGGTCACAGTTCAGTTCTGGAAGGAAGGTAAAAAATTCTCAGGCAGCATTGGCAGTTTCAGATGACTAGGTAGGTGATATCCCTATTAGGTGGCTTGATGAGGGTATATATTTCAGAAGGGTAATGTGTTTGAGTTAAGGGTGCTTCATTGGCATTGCGGTGCTCTCTTGTTTGATCGATTGCTGATATTCAAGTTTGCTTGGTGGCATAGAAGAATTGTAGGGGTATCCGTCGTGGAATGATTGAGTATTAGAGGTGTGTTATTTATTCGAGTGGTGGAGTTGGGATCAAATATGGTAAATTGTGCGCTTCATGGATGTCGAGACTGAGAATTCTCACAAACAGATTAATTTGTGGAGGTGGACTGCGAGGATGCGAGCAAGCTAGTCAGATGTTAGTAAATGCCATGAATCTGACATTATGAACTTTCGGGGAGTTATCTATCTGTTTTGGGTGACCAGAGTTGATTTAGGGTTCATTGGTAGGCCAGTATGGGTGTGTATTTTGCACCGGGTCGGAATTGTTGACTCCGAATTACTATTATTGAGGGATGTACCCTTTTACTGTCATTGAGTTTATTCGTGTTCTGGAGGGATCTATGAGTTACCTTTCGGGGTTGTGAGTAGTTATGATAGTTAGTTATAGGCACATATGGTGCGGTTCTAATTGGACTTTATAGCTAGATTTGAGTAAGGTAGGTAATTGGGTATTGTGGGATTGAGACGTATTGGTTATGTACTTTTTGATTCGTGTGGCATGGTATTGTCCGATTTCCCCGTGGTTATGGCAATGCACTTGGAGTACTTGATGTCGAATTGTGCATGGTTATTGATTTTGAGCCAGGTGGCTTGAAGTATCTCATGTGGGCCAGCGTTTGGATGGCATCACGCATTGTAGCCGAGTGATGTGGAGGTATGATCCTTTGTGCCAGGTTCGTGTGTTTTAATTTCACGATGTGTGCCAGGCTCTTAGCATGGTGTTGTGATAGTAATTGTTAATGGCTGGATAGTCCTCTTGTGTGAATCTTTTCTATGATTTGAGTTCGTGGGATGTTTCTATCGAGTGCACGAGTTGAACAGGTTATAGCTCTGGATGGTCTTGATGTTGATCGGCGTAGAATCTTTACAGTATTTCCTGTCGGAGAAGGGGAGTTCCATGACTGGCTGATCGGACAAATGGTTGCTAGTTCCTAAGTGTTAGAGCGAGGCATTGCTTGATAAGAGGTTATCTACCGTTATTGGGTCGTTTTGAGCAGCTATTGTGATTAGGAGTTATCGCTATGAGTATTTGAGTCATGCGGTATATTATGTGATTACATCTTAGGTTACGTATAATGCTTGATGCAGCATGTTCAGAATTATTCAGTTTATAGTTGTCGAATTTTGATCTTGTAAAGTATTTCAGAAGTGGGAATTTGGTTCTAAGGTTTATGGGTCAAGTTGAAGTGTGAAATTTTAGTTATGCGTGTTATCGGACCTATATGGGATAGGGTGACGTGGGATCACCCCCGAGCATATGCATGGAAGGTTACACGATAATTTTTGTGGTTTTTGGAACAACTCTGGCACGTTCGAGGACGAACGTATGTTTAAGTGGGGGAGAATGTAACGACCCGATCGGTCGTTTCGTGAGTTTAGCCCCGTTTTCCCTATTTTGGCTTTATTATGGGTTGTTCAGCTCTTTTATGTTGTGTTTGGTCGGTTGGTTCGGGTTTGGAGTGGTCGTGGTGAGAAATGAGACGCTTAGTCTCTTAAGTTGGTCTTATGGTTAGAAAAGTCAACCGGAAGTTGACTATTTGGTAAATGACCTCAGAATGTAGATTTTATGGCCCGAATAGCTTCTTTTGGTGATTTGGGGCTTAGGAGTGTGTTTGGAATATGGTTTTGATGTCCGATGTAGAATTAGACTTGAATTGGCAAAATTGAGTTTTTGGCCATTTCCGGTTGGCAGTGTAAAGTAGGCTATCGGGGTCGGAATGGAATTCCGGAAGTGGGAGCAGGTTCGTAGGGTCATTTTGGATATGTGTGCAAATTTTCAGGTCAATCGGACGTGTTTTGGATGGTTTCGACATCTTTGGTGAAATTTAGAAATTTCAAAGTTCATAGGCTTGAATCCGAGGTGAATTTAGTGTTTTTGCGTTGTTTTTGGTATTTTGAAGGCTCGACTAAGTTTGATTAAGGTTATGGGACGTGTTGGTATGTTTGGTTGAGGTTCTGAGGGCCTCGGGTGAATTTCGGGTGGCTAACAGATTGATTTTTGGATTTCAAACTTGGTTGTTTTGCTGGTGTTTTTGCTGCAGAGTTTTACTCTATGCATTCGCGGAGAGGGGGTTCGCCTTCGCATAGAGTGTTTTGTGGAAGGGGGGCCAGTTGTTATATGCGTTCGTGGACGTAGGGGTACGAACACGAAGTGTTGAGCAGAGTGTTCATTGCGAACGCGGGGGAGTTGGTGCATTCGCGTAGAGTGTGAGTCGTCCGAGGAACCCCAGGCCCATTGGCCTATGCATTCGCGACTCGGTCCATGCGTTCGCGTAGGTCTGGAGGAGGTTCTGCATCGCTTTTGCGAGATGGAAGCCGCGTTCGCGTAGAGTTAAATGGGGTGGCTGTTAGAATGTGCTATGCAAACGCGTGCCTAGGGCAGCGTTCGCGAAGAGTAAAATCTGGGCAGACTCTTTTTAAGTTCAAAAACGAGGGTTTAGTCTATTTTTGCAAAAACCCATTAGAGAGCTCGGAAGATGGTGGAAATTGAAGAAATTCTCAGTAAAGTTCTTGAGGTAAGTGTTTTTAAATCATATTTGGGTTAATTCCATGATTTAGCCTTGATTATTATCATTTAATTTGAGGAATTAGAGTGGAAATTGGGGAAAATGGGAGGAAAGTTTGAGAATTTCTTTTGATGATTTGAGTGGCAATTGAGATTGGATTTTGGTAAATTTGATATGGGTAGACTCTTGAGGGAATAAGGATTCTAGTTTTGTGATTTTTATCGAATTTCAAGACGTGGGCCTGGGGGTCAGGTTTGGCCAATTTCGGGATTTGTGCCTAAATTGATAATTTTTGAATGGGTTTCGTCTCCCTAGCATATTTTGATGTTATTAATCTGATTTTGATAGACTCGGAGCATTTGGGAGCCGATTCGAGGGGGAAGAACATTGCGGAGTAGTTTTCGAGTTGGTTTGAGGTATGAAACCTCGATATTTCACATTGTTTTGATAAATGAGGTGACGCACATGCTGGGTGGGTGACGAGCGTGTGGGCATGCACCGATAGGGATTGTGACTTGGTCTGTTCCATAGCGATTATTAAGCCGCGTGTTTGATTTGAAATCATATGATATCCTGTATTTCTAAGCTTTTTTACTATATTAAGGGCTATATGCCATGTTTGGGGCCTCGTGCCGACCTGTTTAGACCCTTAGGGGTATTTTCACACTACTCTCACACTACTTTTGATAGAAAATTTGTGAACTCAGTCATGTTTATTACTTGTTTCTATTATCACTGTTATCACACTGTTTTAGAACAATGTGAGGTATTATGGGCTGAGTCCCGTGAAGTTGAGATGAGTTGCCCGAGAGGCTGGAGAGGATGACTGAGTGAGGCCGAGAGCCGAGTGTGTGAGGATAGTTATGGATCGGGATGCTTGCCGCAGCATATATATATTGGATCGGGTTGCACGCCGCAGCATATATATTATATATTGGATCGGGCTACACGCCGCAACAATATAGCGTTTGGGCTGTAGGAGCCCCTCTTTCACGACCCCCAAATCCTAAACCGGCCATGATGGCACCTTCGTGGAACTAGTCTAGCCAACAATCACATACTTACAGTTTCTTTCCAAAATCCCAACAATTTTTAACATTTCATAAACGTATATAGAATTACTGAATCCAACAATTTCAGAAATTAAAACACCTGAATAATTTAGTGTAAAATGAAATAAGTCATAAATAGCCCCTTGGGAAAAAAACATGAATCATAAATCGCCCCCCGTGAAGAACATCACTCATCATACCTCACAGTCACTCAGTATCACCCCCTCGGGAAACCTCACTATCACTCATGCCTCCCAATCACTCGTCACTCGACACTCGCACTCAATAGGTACCTGCGCTTATTCGGGGTGTGTACAGACTCCGGAGGGGCTCCTTCATCCCAAGCACTAATATCAAGCCACCTCATGGCGTATCATATCCTTACAAATAAGGCCCTCGGCCTCACTCAGTTAGAAACTCTCAAAATCCCCTCGGGCGTATCAGTAAAACGGGGTACTCGACCCAAAACATCATTTTATATCTCAAAATAGTGTAAATAAGGTTGTGTTTCAAAAATAGTTAAGAACAGAATGAGTGTAAATCATAAATCAACAGTGAGGAAATAACAGTAAAAATCCCCCAAGGGGTCTAAACAAGTCGGCACGAGGCCCCAAACATGGCTTATAGCCCAAATATAGCAATAGTTTTTAGAACACAATTTAACATATGATTTAGAGTAAAAATACGCAACCCAATAGTTGTCGTGGAGAGGACCAATTCCAATCCAAAAATCAGTGCATGCCATATACTCGTCATCCGACATGTGCGCCATTCTAAAAACAGTGAGAAATACGAAGTTCGGTGTTTCATACCCTCAGGACAAGATTTATAGCCATTACTTACCTCTATCGGGCCACAATACTAATCCGCGATTCCCTTGCCCCTCAAATTGGCTCCCGATTGCTCCGAATCTAACCAAAACCGGATTAACATCATCAGTATACGCTAAAGGAACAAAACCCAATTGAAAACTATCAATTTAGACACAATTCTCGAAATTCGGCCAAACTCGAGCCCCGGGCCCACGTCTTGGAATTCAATAAAATTTACATCACTAGAATCCTCATCCTCCCACGATTCTATGCATACCAAGAACACCAAAATCGGACCACAATTGCCCACTCATAACATGAAAAGAAAATTCCAGTTCTCATACACCTAACCTCCCCTATTTTGGGTTTAAATTCCACAAATTTCTGGTCCAATTACTTAGAAAACGACATAGAAACGAGTTATGAAGTTGAAAACCTTACCTCCAAGTGATTCCCTTCGATTTCATCTTCAAAACCTCTCAAAGAGCTCCCAACTCGTTCAATAATGGAGGAAAAATGAACTAATCTCGCAAAAATGGCCTTTTAAAACATTCTGCCCAGCACTTTAATTTCCTTCAGTGCGATCGCGACTCTAGCCACGCGATCGAGATGCACAGCTCATACCACCCTACGCGTTCACATACCAACACACGCGTTCACATAGCTCAAATATCCATCCCACACACGCGCCTCAGAATCTCTATGCGATCGCACTAAGGGCCACACGATCGCACTGCTTCAGCTGCCCAACCTATGCGATCGCAATCCTTATTACGTGATCGCATAGAACAAGTTTCCTGCCTCAAACTTTTACTCTACGTTAACGCGGATGGACTCACGCAATCGTATTAAAGAAACCCCTACTGCTCAAACACCAGAAAAACAACAGACTCCTTAATATCAAAAATGCACGGTTGAGCATTTGAAATACATCCAAGGCCCCCTGGACCTCAACCAATCCTACCAACACACCCCATAACATCATTAAAACTTAGTCGAGCCTTCGAAACACCAAAATTACATCAAATTCAAGCCTATAAACTTTGAAATTTCTAAATTTCGCCAATGATGCCGAAACCAACCAAAACATATCCGATTGACATGAAAATTTTCACACATAGCCAAAATGAAATTACAAACCTGTTCCAACTTCTAGAATTCCATTCCGACCCCGATAGCCTATTTTCCACTGCCGACCAGAAATCGCCAAAAAACTAACTTTCGCCAATTCAAGCCTAATTCTACACCGGATATCAAAACTTTATTCCGAACACACTCTTAAGTCCCAAATCACCTAACGAAGCTATCTGAGCCATAAAATCCACATTCCGAGGTCATTTACCAATAAGTCAACTCCCAGTTGACTTTTTCAACTATTAAGCTAATTTATGTGACTAAGTGTCTCTGTTCTCACCACAACCACTCTGAACATGAACCAATCGACCCAACACAATATAAATAGGCTAAGCAGTATATGATAAAGAATAAATGGGGGAAACAGGGCTAATCTCACGGAACGACCGGCCGGGTCGTTACACCCTCCCGGAGTCTGTACACCCCCAGTGAGCGCAACCGACTATTATGGATCAGGCTGCACGCCGCAACATATATTATATGGATCGGTCTGCATGCCATAACATATATTATATGCATCGGGCTGCACACCGCGACGTATATTATATGGATCGGGCTGCAAGCCGCAACAATTATATATATAGATGGTACCTGTTGAGTGAGAGTGTTGAGTGTGAACATTGACCTATGAGTGTAGAGTCACGAGTGACTGAGAGGCTTGCCCGAGAGGCTTTATTGTGAGCGACACTGTGCCCGAGGGGCTGATGTTTTTCGAAAATACTGTTTTCACTTTTCTTTACACTGAGCCTCTAATGAAAACGTTGAACAAATGTTTTAAACGAGATTTAAGGGAACTGGTGATTTTATGAAAAATTTGGAAATGTAGATTTCTGACTCGATTACAGTCATTTTTCACTGTTATTTATCAAATGGTTTTACATGGTTTATAGATGCTCAACACTGCACTCAATTCTTTAGTAATGGTTGTTACTTACTAAGTTGGCGTACTCACGTTACTCCCTTCACCTTGTGTGGAGATTCAGGTACCGGGGCAGAGTGATAGTTGGGCTACCCCATCGGGAGCATTCTTCGGAGAAGGTGAGCTAGTTGCTCGGCGTCCGCAGCCTACCCTTGCACCTCCATATTCTGTCATTTTACTTTACATTCCTAGACTTGTTGTAATAGAGAATTTGTATTAGATTGTATCATTTCTTAGATGCTCATGACGATTGACTCCAGATGCAGGGGATGTGTTTAAATGTTCTGATCATTTTTATTGTTTTGAAATGCTTAAAAGCTGAAATTTTTATTGCAATAAAGGATAATTTATGTATGAAATGGGAACATTATGATATTTTCAGTAAGAATTGGCTAGCCTAGTTCCACGACAGGCGCTATCACGACCAGCTTAGATTTGGGGTCGTGACAGTGTCACGACCCAAATTCCCCACCCACGGGATCGTGATGGCGCCTAACACCACACTTGCTAGGCAGACCAATGTTAGAACTTAACTAACCATTTTCTTTTAACAATTTTCTTAAAATGAATACTAAATTTAATATTTTCCAATAAATAATTTCATGAATAATAACCGAATAAATAAACCGAACCACAAACTAAATATATACTATATAACTACCCAAGGTCTGGTGTCACAGTTCACGAACTACAAATAAATGGACTGAAAGAAATATGTCTCTGCTTTGAATGAAATAAAACAATATCTAAATAAATAAGGGAAGACTCCAGGAATCTACGGATGCTAGCAGATCTACCTCGTGTCTCCGTGTAATAACTCAACTATGCTCAAAGAATCAGCTCTGACCGGTACCTGGATCTGCACAAGAAGTGCAGAGTGTAGTATCAGTACAACCGACCCCATGTACTGAGTAAGCGTCAAGCCTAACCTCAGCGAAGTAGTGACGAGGCTAGGACATGACACCACATAAAACCTGGACATGTATAAACATACTAACAGCATTAATAGCAATTAAAGAGTTAACATTATGTCAAATAATAAGAAGGGGTCATGCTATGGGGAATTTAACATAAGGAGTGAGAAAAACAAGAAGACATCAATAACAGTAATCAACAATAATTTAAAGCAACAAGAATAGAAAAGGAACTCGCACAGCACCACCCTTCGTGCTTTTACTCTCATCCTCTCGATATCATAAATAAGCTACACAACATCATCCTTCGTGCTTTTACTCTTACAATGTATTTCATTCAGGTACGACATCACTCTTCGTGCTTTACACTCCTCCTTACCAATCACAGAATCATTAACAACATACAAAGAGGGATTTCACAGGAAATCGATATTTCATCATAGTTTCTAATATCATTTATCATTTCAATCTCAGTACAACATTCACAAGGGATTTCACAAGATATCAGTGTTCCAACATAGTTTTTAACGTCATTTGTCATTTAAATCTTAAATCAGTGTTCACAATATTATCCATCATGGTGGAACCAGATTCCAAACTTTCAACATTTCAACAACAACGATAATCACAAGTAATATGCTTTACAACAACCAAAATAACACGAATTTACTTTCACTCGCATGTTATGACCTGACCACAATGTATAGGTACTCGTCACCTCACCTTTACATTGGATTTAGAACCAAAAAAGGTAACAAGTAGTCACACAATACCTATTCCCTCAAGCTAAGGTTAGACTCAACATTCACCTCGAGTTCACATGCCACTCACTGCTCAAGCACTTCTATTCCTTTAGAATTGGGATTCAACTCACTCGAATCTAATCACAATTGGGTTAAATATCATTAGTTATTGCTAAAGGTATTAACTTTAATGAAAAACTATGGATTCCTATGTTTTCTTATCAAAATATGAAAATCGATCCCGGGCCCACTTGGTCTAAACCCGAGGTTCGGACCAAAATCCGTTTACCCATTGTCCCCCGAGCCCGGATATACAATTGATTTTGGAATCCGGCCTCAATTCGAGGTCTAAATTCCCAAATTTTGAAATTCCTAAGTTCTACCCAAAACCCCAATGTTTACCATGAAAAATCTAGATTTTTGATTGAAATCTTGTTAAAAGTTGTTTGGGATGAAAAGAATTAGTTAGAGATCACTTACCAATGATTTGGAGAAGTTTGGGTCTTTGGAAAATTGCCTATGGAGGTTTAGGGTTTGAGAGAATTGATAAAGAGGTGAAAATTCCGTCAAAATCTATTTTAATAGGCAGCGGTTATCGCATTTGCGATCTGGGGTTCGCAATTGCGTACCCTTTGGATTTTGGCAGCCATCGCAAATGCGATGAAATTGTCGCATCTGCGACATATGGGAAGTTCGCATTTGCGGCCAGAATTCTCGCATTTACGAGATCTGAGGTTAGCCCAGGTCTTCGCATTTGCGAAGCCTGATCTCGCAAATGCGAGATCATAGGCCTGCCAACACCAGATATCAGCTATACAAATTTTTTCTAAGTCTAATCACTATGTAGCCTACCCGAAACTCACCCGAGCCCTCGGGGCTCCAAACCAAACATGAACGCAAGTCTTAAAACATCATACAAACTTGCTCGTGTAATCAAATCATCAAAATAACATCAAAATTACAAATTTAACCTCAAAACTCAAGATTTCCTCAAGAACACTCAAATTTCTTACTTTTCAACCGGACGTCCAAATCATGTTAATTCAAGTCCGATTCTCATCAAAATTCATAAATAAGACTTAAATATCACAAAAACTTGTTCCGGGCTCCGGAACCAAAATACGGCCTCGATACCAATGATTTAAAACATTATTTCATTTCTTTATTTCCTGTAAAAACTAGCATAACAATTTCATACGCTCAAGTCCTATATTTTATTGCGGACCTCCCGGGATCGTCTGAACATAGATCCAGGTCTGTTTACTCAAAATGTTGACCAAAGTCAACTAAAAAACCAAATTTTAACTTTAGAAATGACTATTTCTCATATTTTCACATAAAAGCATTATGGATTCACGCCCAGACTGCACACACACTCAAGGTAATTAAAATTAGTCCTTTTAAGGCTAATAAGCCTAGAATGGAGTCTAAATTCATAAAATGACCCTTGGGTCATCACAATCTCCACCTCTAAAACAAACTTTCATCCTCGAACGGACATAGAAAATTACCTGAACTAGCAAACAAGTGCGGATATCTACGCTGCATGTCCGACTCGGACTCCCAAGTAGCTACCTCAACAGGCTGACCTCTCTATTGCACTCGAACTGAAGGGTAACTCTTTGATCTCAACTGACGAACCTAGTCCAAAATGGTTGCCGGCTCCTCCTCATAAATCAAATCTTTGTCCAATTGGACAGAGCTGAAATCTAACACGTGGGACGGGTCACCATGATATTTTTGGAGCATAGACACATGGAATACCAGATGAACTGAGGATAACCCTGGAGGAAATGCAAGTCTATAAGCTACCTCCCACATTCTCTCGAGAATCTCAAATGGTCCGATATACCTAGGGCTCAACTTGCCCTTCTTCCCAAATATCATGACACCCTTCATGGGCGATACTTGAAGTAGTACTCTCTCTCCAACCATGAATGCCACATCACGAACCTTACGGTCGATGTAACTCTTTTGCCTAGATTGAGTTGCACGAAGTCGATCCTGTATAACCTTGTCCTTATCTAAGGCCTCCTACACTAAGTCTGTACCCAATAACCGAGCCTTTCCAAGCTCAAACCACCCAGCTGGTGATCTACACTGTCTACCATATAATGCCTCATAGGGAGCCATCTGAATGCTCGAGTGATAACAATTATTGTAGGCAAACTCTTCTAACGGCAAGAATTGATCCCAAGAACCTCCAAAATCAATAACATAAGCGCGGAGCATATCCTCCAAGATCTGAATAGTGCACTCGAACTAACCGTCCGTTTTATGATGAAATGTTGTGCTCAACTCAACTCATGTACCTAACTCTCGCTGAACTGCCCTCCAAAAGTGCAAGGTAAACTGCGTACCTCGATCAGAAATAATAGACACGGCACACCATGAAGGCGAACAATCTCTCAAATATATATCTCTGCCAACCGCTCCGAAGTATAAGTACTTGCCACTGGAATGAAATGTGCTGATTTAGTCAGCCTATCTACAATAACCCAAACGACGTCGAACTTCTTCTGAGTCCGTGGGAGTCCAACAACAAAGTCTGTAGTGATACGCTCCCACTTCCACTCAGGTATCACTATCTGCTGAAGTAAACCACCGGGTCTTTGATGCTCATATTTCACATGTTGGAAATTCAAACAACGAGCCACATAAGAAACAATATACTTTTTCATCCTTCTCCACCCATAGTGCTGTCGCAAGTCCTGGTACATCTTGGCAGCACCTGGGTGAATAGAATACTAAGAACTGTGAGCCTCCTTAAGGATCAACTTACTAATTCCATCAACATTAGGCACACATATACGACCCTGCATCCTCAAAACACCATCATCTCTAATGGTAACCTTCTTGGCAGGACCGTGCCGAACGGTGTCCCTAAGGACCATCAAGTGCAGGTCATCATCTTGTCGATCTCTGATACGCTCGAATAAGGAAGACCAAGCAAGTGTACAAGCTAGAACATGGCTGGGAAAAATTTCCAACCTCGCAAACTGATTAGCCAACGTCTGAATATCTGAAGCTAACGGTCTCTCACCAACTAGAATAGATGTAAGGCTGCCCATACTTACTGCCTTCTTACTCAATGCATCGGCCACTACATTGGCCTTCCCTGGATGATACAATATAGTGACATCATAATATTTCAATAACTCTAGCCATCTCCTATGTCTCAAATTAAGGTCCTTTTGCTTGAACAAGTATTGGAGGCTACAATGATCCGTGTAAACCTCACATGGCACACCATAAAGGTAGTGCCTCCATATTTTCAATGAGTGAACAACGACGGCCAACTCCAAGTCATGAATAGGATAATTCTTCTCATGAACTTTCAACTGCCGAGACGCATATGCAATCACCCTGCCATCCTACATCAATACTGCTCCAAGCCCAACACAGGAAGCATCACAATATACTGTAAAAGATCCTGAACCTGATGGCAACACCAACACCGGTGTTGAAGTCAAGGTTGTCTTGAGCTTCTGAAATCTCGCCTCACACTCATCCGACCATTTAAATGGGGCACCCTTTTGAGTCAATCTCATCATCGGGGCTTCTATAGACGAGAATCCCTCTACAAAATGACGGTAGTATCCCGTAAAACCCAAGAAGCTCCTGATTTCCTTGGCTGAAGTGGGTCTAGGCCAGTTCTTGACTGCCTCTATCTTCTTAGGATCTACCTGAATACTCTCTGCTGATACGATGTGACCCAAGAAAGCTACTGAATCTAACCAAAATTCACACTTGGAAAATTTTTCATACAACTGATTATCCCTCAAAGTCTGGAGTGTTATACGAAGGTGCTGCTCATGCTCCTCCCGGCTGCGGGGGTAAATAAGAATATCATCGACGAACACAATTAAAAAGGAATCCAGATAAGGCTTGAAAACGCGATTCATCAAATCCATAAAGGATTCTAGGGCATTAGTCAAGCCAAAAGACATCACCAAAATTCATAGTGCCCATACCTTGTCCGAAAGGCTGTCTTAGGAACATCGGACGCCCTAATCTTCAACTGATGGTAGCTCAATCTCAGATCAATTTCAAAAACACACTAGCACCCTGAAGCTAATCAAATAAATCATCAATTATAGTAACATTATTCAACTGCCGGTAATCTATACACATTCTCATCGATCTATCCTTCTTCTTTACGAACAAAACACGTGCACCCCAGGGGGAGACACTAGGCCTGACAAAACCCTTACCAAGAAAGTCTTGCAACTGTTCTTTCAATTTTTTCAATTCTGGTGGGGCCATCCAGTATGGATGAATAGAAATGGGCTGAGTGCCCAGAGCCATATCAATACAAAAATCGATATCCCTGCCGGGTGGCATCCCCGACAGGTCTGCAGGAAACACTTCGGGAAATTCCCGAACAATAGGCACTGACTCTATTGAAGAAATTTCGGCATCAGAATCACGAATATCAGCCAAATAAGCCAAAGATCTCTTCTCAACCATGCGACGAGCCTTGGCATAATAAATCACGCTGCTGGGAGAATGACCAGGAGTCCCTTTCCATTCTAGCCGAGGTAATCCCAGAAAAGCTAAAGTAATTGTCTTGGCGTGATAGTCCAAGATGGCATAATAAGGTGCTAACCAATCCATGCCCAATATGACATCAAAATCAACCATGTCAAGAAGAAAAAGGTCTACACTAGTTTCAAGACGCTCCATAACGACTACGCACGAACGATATATACGATCTACCACAATAGCATCCCCCACCGGCGTAGACACCTAAACAGAGACACTCAAGGAGTCACAGGCACAACCAAATACGAGGAAAAATATGATGACACATAAGAATAAGTAGACCCTGGATCAAACAAAACTGAAGCAGCTCTATTAAATATTGAAATGGTACCTGTGATAAGTGCGTCGGAGTACTCTTCCTCGGGTGTGGCTCGAAATGCATATAATCGGGGTTAGTCCCCACCACCCTGAACTACGTCACTGGGAGGACCCCTGATAGGTAGACCTACACCTTTAATGGGCTGGTCTCCACCTCTAGCAGGCTGGCGTCTATCTCTAGCATTCTGACCTCTACCTCTGGCTACCTAACCCCTACCCCTAGTTGGCTGGGCAGGTGGTGCTGCAACTGGTGCAGGAACTATAGCATGAGAATTATCCGACGCATGAGGGAAATACCTAGCAATGTTCCTGTCGACCAGGATACCCCCCCCCCTGAAAGATCTGTAGAGGAGGTGCATCAATATGGGTTGACTGATCAAAATAAGGCAAATGAGAGCTACGACCACCTGGGGGACCCTGGGACACATGAGCTGCTAAATTAAATGGCTAAGAAGGATGACATGAGTACTCCCGCCTCTAGATGAGGCATCACTGAATCCACCAGAATGGCGAGGTCTCTTGTTTGACCCCTGACCTCCCATCCCAAGAACCGACTCAACTCTCCTGGCCACATTGGCCGCGTCCTGAATGGAAATCTCAGCCCCCGTCTTTTTGTCCATCTGCAACCTGATGGGATGAGCAAGGCCTTCAATAAATCACCTAACTCTCTCTCTATCTCTCTGTGGGTAACAAAATAATAGCATGCCGAGCCAAATCCACAAAGCGGTTCCTATACTGGGTAACTGTCATGCCGCCCTGCTGAAGACTCTCAAACTGATGACGCTTCTCTTCTCTAGTAGTGATAGGCAAAAATTTCTCCAAAAAGAGGTGAGAAAACGGATCCCAAGTCAGAGAAGGTGACTGAGCTAGTCTAGTCAACAAATAATACCTCCACCATTTCTTGGCGGAACAAGTCATCTGAAATGTGGCGAAGTCGACCGCATTGGTCTCCAAAATACCCATATTACGAAGAACCTCATGACAAATGTCCAGATATTCCTAAGGATCCTCTGAAGTAGCACCATTGAAGTGAACAGGGAAAAGCTTGATGAACCTGACCAGTCTCCACAAAGCATCGGAAGTCATAGCTGCCCCATCAATAATCGGAGCTGCAACAACTCTCTAAACTACCCCAACTAGGTTGGCTGCTGGGGTCTGGACCTGAGGGGTAGTCTGATCAAGAGTGTGGGTAGCAGAAGTCTGGACCCCTCCTCCAGCATGAGATATGGCTGCTGCAACAGGGAGTGCGCCAGTTTGGGTTACACTCTCCATAAGGTCCACTAATCGACCAAAGCATCCTGAAGCACCGGGGTAGCAATGAATCCCTCTGGGACCTGAGCTGGTCCAGCTGGAACGGTCTGAGCTAGATCCCCCTCATAAATCTCAACCTGGGGCTCCGCAACTAGGTCTGCAGTATGAGCAATGGGCTGAGTCCTGCCCCTGCCTCGGCTTCTGACATGGCCTCGGCCTCTGCCCCTAATAGGAGCGACTGCTGCTGCTGAAGGACCGGATTGTCGGTCAGCGGAAGAGGAAGCACGTGTTCTCGCCATCTGCGAGAGAATAAAAGAGTTCAATCAGCATTTTTTTGAGATATCAAGAATCGCACGACAGAGTAGAAATAAAATGAGTTTGTTCTTAACTTCATAGTATCAGAGAGATAAGTACAAATGTCTCCGTACAAACCCCTCAGACTCTATTAAGCTTGTTCGTGAATTGTGAGACATAGGCAACCTAGAATTATTATACCAATTGTCACGACCAAATTCCCCACCCACAGGATCGTGATGGCGCCTAACACCACACTTTCTAGGCAACCCAATTTTGGAACATTCCTAACAATTTTCTTTTAACAATTTTCTTAAACATGAATAAACAATTAAAAATGAATACTGAATCTTATATTTCCCAATAAATAACTTCATAAATAATAACCGAATAAATAAACCGAACCACGAACTAAATTTTAACTATATACAAATAAATGGGCTGAAAGAAATATGTCTATGCTTTGAATGAAATAAGACTATATCTAAATAAATAAGGGAAGACTCCAAGAATCTGCGGACGCCAGCAGATCTACCTCGTCTGTCCGTGTAAAAACTCAACTATGCTCAATGAATCATCTTTGACCAGTACCTGGATATGCACAAGAAGTGCAGAGTGTAGTATCAGTACAACCGACCCCATGTACTAAGTAAGTGCCGAGCCTAACCTCGGCAAAGTAGTGACGAGGCTAGGACAAGACACCACATAAAACTTGGACATGTAAAACATACTAGCGCAACAATAGCAAGTAAGGAGTTAACATTATATCCAATAATGGGAAGGGATCATGCTATGGGGAATTTAACATAAGGAGTGAGAAAAACAACAAGACATCAATAAACAGTAATCAACCATAATTTAAAGCAACAAGAATAGAAAAGGAACTCGCACGGCACCACCCTTCGTGCTTTTACTCTCATCTTCCCCATATCATAAATAAGCATACACGGCATCACCCTTTGTGCTTTTACTCTCACAATATATTTCATTCAGGCACGACATCACCCTTCGTTCTTTCACTCTCACAATGTATTTCATTCAGCACGACATCACCCTTCGTGCTTTACACTCCTTACCAATTACAGAATCATTAACAACATACAAAGAGGGATTTCACAGGAAATCGATATTTCATCATAGTTTCTTTTATCATTTACCATTTCAATCTCAGTTCAACATTCACAAGGGATTTCACAAGATATCAGTGTTCCAACATAGTTTCTAGCATCATTTTTCATTTATATCTCAACTCAGTGTTCACAATATAATCCATCATGATGGAACCGGATACCAAAATTCCAATATTTCAATCACAACGATAATCACAAGTAATAGGCTTTACAACTACCAAAATAACAAGAATTTGCTTTCACGTGCAAGTTATGACCTGACCACAACGTATAGGTACTCGTCACTTCACCTATACATTGAATTTAGCAATAGAACAGGTAGCAAGCAGTCACACAATACCTATTCCCTCAAGCTAAGGTTAGACACAACACTTACCTCGAATTTACTGGCCACTCACTGCTCAAGCACTTCTTTTACGTTAGAATTGGGCTTCAACTCACCCGAAGCTAACCACAAATGGGTTCAATATTATTAATTATTGCTAAAGGTATTAACTTTAGTGAAAAACTATGGTTTTCTTATGGTTTCTTATCAAAATATGAAAATCGACCCCGGGCCCGCTTAGTCTAAACTCGAGGTTCGGACCAAAATCCGTTTACCCATTCTCCCCCGAGCCCGGATATACAATTGGTTTTGGAATCCGACCTCAATTCGAGGTCTAAATTCCCAAAATTTTAATTTCCTAAGTTCTACCCAAAAACTCCAATTTTTACCATGAAAACTCTAGATTTTTGGTTGAAATTTTTTTAAAAGTTGTTAAGGATTGAAAGAAATTAGTTAGAGATCACTTACCATTAATTTGGAGAAGTTTGGGTCTTTGGAAAATCGCCTATGGAGGTTTAGGATTTGAGAGAATTGAATAAGAGGTGAAAATCCCGTCAAAAATCTGTTTTAACAAGCTGTGGTTATCGCATTTGCGATCTGGGGTTCGCAATTGCGAACCCTTCGGATTTTAGCAGCCATCGCAAATGTGATGAAATTGTCGCATTTGCGACATATGGGAAGTTCATATTTGCGGCCAGAAATCTCGCATTTGCGAGATCTGAGGGTGGTCTTCGCATTTGCGAAGCCTGATCTCGCAAATGTGAGATCAGAGGCCTGCCAACACCAAATATCAGCTGTACAAAATTTTTCTAAGTCTAAACACTTCGTATCCTACCCCAAACTCACCCGAGGCATCGGTGATCCAAACCAAACATGCACGCAAGTCTAAAAATATCATGCGGACTTGCTAGTGCGATCAAATCATCAAAATAACATAAAAAACTACAAATTTAACCTCAAAACTCAAGAATTCCTCAAGAACACTCAAATTTCAAACTTTCAACCGGACGTCCAAATCACGTCAATTCAACTCCGATTCTCATCAAAATTCACAGATAAGACTTAAATATCACAACAGACTTCTTTCGGGCTCCGGAACCAAAATACAGGCCCGATACCAATGATTTCAAACATTATTTCATTTATTCATTTCGTGTAAAAATCACCACAACAATTTTCTTCAAACATTGTTTTCTAAGGCTAGGGACCTCGGGATTCAATTCCGGGCATACGCCCAAGTCCCATATTTTACTGCGGACTTCCCGGGATCGTCAGAACACAGATTCGGGTCCTTTTACTCAAAATGTCGACCAAAGTCTACTAAACAACCAAATTTTAACTCTAGAAATTACTATTTCTCATATTTTCACCTAAAAGCTTTCCGGATTCATGTCCGGACTGCACATGCTCGAGGTAATTAAAATTAGTCTTTTTATGGCTAATAAGCCTAGAATGGAATTCGTAAAATGACCCTTTGGGTCATCACAGAGGGGCTCCTGCAGTCGAAACACCATAATAGCCAAATCCAGACATAAATAAATAAAATATGTTGCAGCGTGCAGCCTGATCCCATAAATATCTCTCAAAATATTCAATCTCTCAGGCTCACAATGACATTAAATCCACCGACATAATGATATGATGTTTCAATGAATAACAACAGAGACTAAGATATGATATGGAAATGATAGATGCGATTGAATACAAAATTGTAAATTTTAAAAAGTAATTCAATAGCAATAAGACCTCTGCGGGTCCCAAAATATCGGTGTGTAGCTGATAAGTGGGGAATTTGACTACTTATTACTACCTTTTAGCTTTTGTTTTGGTCTAAAAGCATTGAATTATGTTCCGAAACTGATGAAATGTGCAAAAATTGCAGGAAATGTTGGAAGTTGTACTCCCGAGATGAAAGCCTACTAAAAAAGGAGTGGTTTAAACATTAGGCAATCAAAGGCACAAAAGCTGACAATGTGCAGTCCGCATAATTCCATCTGCGGTCGCAATCAACGAAGGAAAACAAATCATAGTATTGAGGAAATTACGGACCGCACATTAATTGTGCGGCCGAAAAAGCTAGGCGAGATCCAAAACCAGAGAGATGACATTAGAGCTTCTTCCAAATCGGGGTCCGTACAAGATTTGTGCGGGCACAGAAGATCATCTTGCGACATCAAATATATTATTGTTGACCGCAAAAGATTGCCTTGAGGTCACACTACTAAACCCGCGGACGACAAAAGTATACCTTGCAGCCACAATGTTAAACATGCGGACCACAAGAAAATGTTTTACGACCGCAATGCTAAATTTGTAGGCCGCAAATATACTGCCTTGCAGCCGCACAATTCTGAATTGTGGCAGCAGAATCCAGATCCTTCCATATGAAGATTTTTGCAGACAGCACATGGAATTGTGCGGCCGCAGAACCTCCTGAAGGATATTTTTGTACGAAATTTCCAGCCTTGTATAAATAGAAGAATTTCACAAAATTAGGTCAAGTTTGGACAGCAGCAAGTTCTATAGCCGTTTTTCTCTGCCTCTTTTGAAAGTTTACTATATTTTGGTGTATTTTACAATAGATTTTATTATTTTTAGCTTACATCATGAGTTTAATTAGTATTTCTTCTTCTTGTTCTTCAACCTCAACATGAGTAGCTAGATTTTTACTAGGGTTGTGACCCAACCCTAGTGTGTCAATCTTATGGGTAAATAAACTAGTGCTTGTGCATGATTCAGTGTTTGTTATTTAGCCTAGTTCATGTTTTAATTTGTGAAATTAATGATTGCAAACATTAGTTCATGCCTATTTGACTTAGTCTCTACTTGAACAAGAGAGACTTAGTCTAGGAAAACTTGGCTAACAAGGAATTGGGTCAATTGAGAGATTAATTAACCCAATTAAAGGTTTCAACTTAGAGATAGTAATAATCTGACTTGAGCTTTTATCAACTATATTGTGTGATACCCATTTGGTCTTGAGAAAGCCAAATTGGGCAAAATCATTCTCTGACTAGTGGTATTGAGTGAGTAACTGAGGATTGATAGCTCTAATACACCCCAATAACCAAAACAAGTATTAAGGTTTTTATCCCATTAGGAACACACCTAGATGGTGGTTACAACACTAGGCCTTTTATTAATTTGAACAACATAAAAAAAACAATTTTCCTTGGCTTATTTATTCATGCTACAAACTTTATTGTAAAACTAGAATTAGAAACAAAACTGTCTTTGTGGAAAAGCAAATAATTATTATCCTATTTCACGCATTAAAATATTTAATCCTAACTCCAATATAGCTCCCTATGGATTCGACCATGGCTCTTGGTTGGGTTACTATAATTTCAATCGATCATTTCCTACCTTATTTTAAGGTGTGCATTTGGACGTGATCAATTTTTGGTTCTGATACCGGGGAGTTAAAAATGGTGTAAGCTATATATTTGGGTGTGTTTTGGAATATCTTTTTTTCCTTCCGTATTACTAAGTTTGAAAAAATTGCAGGTACAACCATGGTAAACAATGAGCTCGGAAGTATTGCTTTGGGGGATGTGGATATTGAGGATGATAGTGGATGATTTTCCTATTCAACCCCGAGCTAACAGAAGAGGCCGAGTCCCTAATGAAAATATGCTCGTCCCACCTCCACCACGAGCGACACTACACATGGTGCTACCCAATGAAGGTTATGCAAGTGCGATAGTCCCTCCCCGTATTAAGGTGGAAAACTTTCAAATAACCAATGTGATGCTCACTTTAATAGAGCAACGGGGCTTGTTTACCGGTGTTCCAGGTCAAAATGCATACAAACGTTTGAAGGGGTTTGTGGACACGTGTTAGGGGAGTAAACAATCAAATTTATCTGAGGATACTTTGAGGCTAAGTATTTTTCCCTTCTCTCTGTACGAGGGAAAGCTTTAGATTGTTGGAACGTCTGCCAAACCATTCCATTCACACTTGGGATGAATTGGAGGAAGTATTTATATCAAAATACTTCTCTCCAGGGCACATGGATACACTTAAGTATGAAATTCTAGTATTCACACAAGAGCCCAATGAACCACTACATGAGATATGGGAGCGATATAGAACAATGGTTAAAGAATGTCCCAACAACGATATGACGGAAAATATGATTCAAAACACTTTGTACCGTGGGATCAACACAACTAACCAATGTTTAATGAATCAACTTTCTACTGGAACTTCATGACTACACCTTATGCGGAGGCATGTGAGATTTTGGATGAAATGGCGGACACATCATCGACATGGCTATCCCGACCTAATGTGCCACAAGGTGATCCCAACATGATTCACCTCCACAAGGTGTTGCATGACCATGGAAAAGCCATAACCAAATTGGCAACCACCATGAATCAACTAGCAAAGGCTAAACTTCAAAAAGTGCAATACCCTAGGCAAGTCAATGCCATGGAGGGAGTAAACATGATGGTAAACAAAAGGTCCCCAAATGCAACAACGAGTGGACAAGTTTGTGCAAGAAGATAGTGTCTTTTATCAAGATGATTCTACCGTGACCAAGAAGAGGAGGTGCAATACGTGAAAAACTTTCAAGGGCAACGAAATAATTTCCAAGGACCAAATCAACAACAATGGCGACCTCAAAAAAGTCAAGGTAGAATTATAGCAACCAAGGTAATTGGAGTGGTGGAAAAAATCAAGGGAATTGGCATAGTAACAACCATCAAGGAAATTGGAATGGCAATATTCAAGGAAATCGGGGAGGTAACAATCAAGGTGGATGGAATAATAATCAAGGCTACTCGGGGTCGGGTTTCCAAAAATCCTCTATGTATCAACAAACGAACAACCCGCCTCCTTATCCTTCCCATGGTTCTACTTCTTCAACCAATGAAATAGGACGTATTGAGAACATGTTCAAGAAAATTATGGAAAAGAATACCGATTCGGATGCCCAACTTGACTCACATACAACATCGATCCGAAACATAGAAGTACAAATGGGACAAATCTCTCAAGCTCTAAATTCTCGTCCTAAGGGGGCACTACCAAGTGACACGATGGTAAACCCAAAGGGTGGGAACAACAAGGGGCATGACATAGCTGCTACTACTAGAAGTGGAAGAGGTGGAAATGCACTCACCTCAAGTCAAAGGCAACTTGTGGATGATGAGAAAGTGGAACAAGAAGAAGAGGTACCGAAATATGTGTTTCAAACAAATGAAGAAGTTCAGATTGATATTGATGATAATATGGAAGAGACTCAAGAGGAAGTGAATCTATCTAGGGATCACGTTATCGACATACAGGAACTGGTAGTGCAAAAGGCTAAGGCACCATTGCCTAAACCTACTCCTCCATATCCTCAAAGTCTTTCCAAGAAAAATGGTGAAAACCAATTCAAGAAGTTTATTCAAATAATAAAGAATCTCTCGATCAATGTACCCTTAGTTGAAGCCTTGGAACAAATGCCCGGTTATGCAAATTTTATGAAAGATTTGGTGACAAAAAAGCGGTCAATGAATTTTGAAACTATCAAATTCACTCATCAAGTGAGTGCAACTGTGCACTCAATGACACCTAAATTGGAAGATCCTGGTGCTTTCACAATCCCTTGTACCATTGGTAGTGCCAATGTTTCTAAAGCTTTTGTGATCTTGGGTCAAGTATCAATTTGATGCCCTATTCGGTTTTCACGACCTTGGGATATGGGCAACCAATACCCACATCTATGAGATTACATGGCCGACCGCACCATGAAGAGATTGTTGGGAGTGATTGAAGATGTATTGGTTCGTGTTGATAAATTCATCCTTCCGGCGGATTTTGTCATTCTTGATTGTGAAGTGGATTACGAGGTGTCAATTATTCTTGAAAGACGTTTCCTTGATACGGGGAAGGTTCTTTGTGATGTGGAAGCCAGAGAACTCACTTTCCGGGTGGACGATCAATGTTGGTGATGTGTTGGAGGTCGTCTTGCTCAACTTTGATGATGACGAGATGGATGGCTTCATGGAATGTGTGAACTCGTTGCAAGGAATGGGGGCGTACAACTATGCACCACGAAAACTCTCCTTGGATCTTGAAAATAGGAAAAATCCTCCTACAAAACCATCGATTAAAGAGCCTCCAACCTTAGATTTGAAGCCATTGCCTCCACATCTTCTGTATGAATTTCTTAGCCCTTGTTATACTTTACCATTTATTCTTTCCTCTTGTTTGACTAACGTGCAGGTAGATTCTACATTGGCAGTGCTACATAAAAGCAAGAAGGCTATTGGGTGGACTTTGGCAGATATTCCGGGAATAAGCCCCGCATTTTTCATGAACAAGATTAGTTTGGAGGAAGATTCCAAACCATCTATTGAACATCAAAGAAGACTTTATGAGGATATGCGAAAAGAGGTCAAAAGGAGATTATCAAGTGGTTAGATGCCGAGGTTGTCTACCCCATTTCCGATAGTTTGTGGACTTCTCCGATGCAATGTGTCCAAAAGAAACGAGGCATGACGCTGGTCACTAATGGAAAGAATGAATTTATTCCTACAAAAACGGTGACAAGTTGGAAGGTGTGCATGGACTATTACAAGATCAACAAAGCCACAAGGAAGGATCATTTTCCACTTCCATTCTTTGACCAAATTCTTGATAGGTTGGCTGGTCGTGCTTTCTATTTCTTTCTAGATGGATATTCGGACTACAAAAAAATCCTTATTGCTCCAGAGATCAAGAGAAAACAACATTTACATTTCCCTACGGTACTTTCGCTTTTAACTGGACGCCATTTGGTTTATGCAATGCACTAGTGACTTTTTAAAGGTGCATGATGGCTATCTTCATGGATATGGTGGAGGATTACCTTTAAGTTTTCATGGATGACTTCTCGGTGGTTGGGGATTCCTTTGATGATTTCTTGACAAACTTGGATAAAGTATTGGCAAGATGTGAAGAAACGAATTTGGTACTAAATGGGGAGAAGTGTCATTTCATGGTCGAAGAAGGAATTGTCCTTGGCCATTAGATTTGAAAGAATGGAATTGAAGTCGACAAGGAAAATAGTGAAGTAATTTCTAAACTTCCACCTCCAATTTCGGTGAAAGGTGTGCGGAGTTACCTAGGACATGCGGAGTTTTTACCGGCGTTCCATAAAAGACTTCTCTAAAGTGGTAAACCTATTATGCAAGCTTCTAGAGAAAGATGCTAAGTATCACTGCAATGATGATTGCATGAGAGACTTTGAATTATTAAAGTTCAAGTTAACAACCACTCCCATTATCACCGCTCCTAATTAGAGTACCCTTTTGAGCTCATGTGCGATGCTAGCGATGTAGCGGTTGGGGCTATTTTGAGGCAGTGAATCAATAAGATTTTTCATTTGGTCTACTGTGCTAGTAAGACCACGAACGGTGCCCCACTCAACTACACAGTTACAGAGAAAGAGCTCCTTGACATTGTGTTTTCAATTGAGAAGTTCCACCGGTATTTGATTGGAGCAAAAGTTATTGTCCACACGAATTATGCAACACTTCATTATCTTATGAACAAGAAAGATTCAAAAGCTCGGTTGATGGGATGTGTGCTTTATTGAAGGAATTTGATATCGACATCCTATATCACAAAGGGAGTGAAAATCAAATGGTGAATCATCTATCTCGTTTGGAGGAGGAGGGGAGGCTGCATGATGGACTTGAAATCAATGACTCCTTTCCCGATGAGCAACTCTTGGCTATTTCAATGAAAGAGGTGTCATGGTT
The DNA here is from genome assembly GCA_005239505.1 of Nicotiana paniculata. Lineage (NCBI taxonomy): Eukaryota > Viridiplantae > Streptophyta > Magnoliopsida > Solanales > Solanaceae > Nicotiana > Nicotiana paniculata. The sequence goes on along the minus strand of MDKI01005616.1, from coordinate 11,632 downwards.
TGCAGATCTATCAAACTTCTTCGTGCGTAGAATCATCCCGTATAAGTTCTCCTCAAATCAACGCAATAAGCTCAAACGCGATTGTCAAGATAATTATAGGGATGAACCATACCTTTTCTGAATTTGTACAATGGGGTAATTAGAAGATGGGTACCGGAAAAGAGTAAAGTGGTATCCTTGGAGCTTGTCATGTTTCACCATATGGTGGTCACCATGGTGGAGCAATAACAACGGCCAAAGTGCTAAGTTGCAGTTTCTATTGGCCCACTCTTTACAAGGATGCAAGTGAGTTAGTGAAAAAATGTGACGAATGTCAAAGGGCTGGTTGAATCTCGAAGAAGAATGAAATTACTCTCACTAATATTATAGAGATTGATATCTTTGATGTGTGGGGTATTGACTTCATGGGTCCTTTTGTGAGTTCTTATAGAAACACCTACATCTTGGTCGCAGCTGATTATTTTTCTAAACGGGTTGAGGCCATTGCTCTACACAACAATGAGGCGAGAAGTGTGGTGGCGTTCTTGAAAAGTAATATTTTCACAAGGTTTGGTACTCCGAGGGCTATCATAAGCGATGGGGGATAACATTTTTGCAACAAGGCTTTTGACACTTTACTTGGCAAGTATGGTGTTACTCATAAAGTTACAACTCCCTACCATCCACAAGCTACCGGTCAAGTGGAAGTCTCCAACCGGGAGATAAAGAGTATCTTGTCCAAAACAATTAACGCTAACCGAACATATTGGTCCAAGAGGCTGGACGATGCATTATGGGTTTATCGGACAACTTACAAAACACCTATTAGAGTGTCCCCATACCGGCTGGTGTTCACAAAATCTAGTTACCTTCTGGTGCAACTTGAGCACAAAGCTATGTGGGCTTTAAATAAGTTGAATCTTGATTGGGATGTAGCAGCTAATTTGAAGCTTGCACAATTGGATGAGTTCCAGTACCATGTGTATGCAAGTTCATCCTTGTACAAGGAAAAGATGAACTATCTTCATGTTGGGTGATCTTGTATTGTTGTTCAACTCACGATTGAGGATGTTTCCTGGAAAGCTAAAGTCTAAATGAAATGGTCCCTTTGAAATTGTGGGTGTGATGCCCTTTGCTGCATTGGACCTAAAGAACAAAAATGATGTGGTATTTTGAGTCAATAGTCACCAAGTGAAGCACTATTTGGGGAAATTTAGTGATGGCCACGTTGTGACGGTGATTCATTTCAACTAATGGTAATCTGCGTCGCGTAGCGATGTTAAATCAGGCGCTCCTTGGGAGGCAACCCATGTGTTTTTCTTTTCTTTGTTTCTCTTATAATTAGGAGTTATTTTGTGCTAACTTGATTTGAAGTGTGCTGCAGGAATGAGTGTGTTTTACAAGAATTGTGCCCAGAAATCTGGTTGTGTGGAAAGAATTGCGGTCCGCAATTGCATTGTGCGTACCGCACAATTTTAGTTGCTGCAGCAAAAAGGTGCTTTGCGGCCGCATAATTAAATCACGGACCACACAAATTAATGGTTGAAACTAATAGCTCTCTGGAATTGGCTTGTCAGCAAAATGGAAAATCTGCGGCCGCAACAACAGTATTGTGGTCCGCAATAGGAGATTGCGGCCATAACCCAAATTATGCAGACCGCGAAATAAAAGGGCAACTAATCCCCCAGGTAATTGAGTGTGGACCGCAATTCAAATTTCGCGACGGCATTCAAGGCTCTTTCTCTTCGAAAAATCATAAAAGTATTAACAGAAGCTTTAGGACTACCGTTACCCTTTTCCCTCTCTGAACTCATAACTTGTGCTTTTGAAATACCTTGCTAAATCAACTGCCCGCACGTCTATCAATGGTTAATAACTCATTTCTTGCACTCACTCACCTAGTATGCTTCATAATCTTGTCAATTTTTTTAATTTTATTACATTTTTGGTCAAAATTTTACTAGATTTGTTTGTAGATTTTATGTTACACCCCATATTTTTGTACATGAAAGTATGCCATAAGTAAATCGATAAAAGCTCGGGAATGAAATTATTTTGAGGTTACAAATATTATGCTATTTCAAACAAGTGATAAGTAAATTTGTGAAGGTAAGAGGGTAAGAAAATTGAAAGAAAATGAGTTTCGTCGAAAGTTGAAATTTGGGATAAAATACGGTCCAAGCTATAATACCTCGTATTTATGAACTAGTTCCATACAAGGTACCACATGACCATGATAGTAATATGTATAAGGTGTGTTGACAGTCAGTAGTATTATAAGTAATTTGAGATAATTCTCAATTATGTGAGTAATTGGTTAATTATTGGATTAGTGGGATATTAATAAGTTGATTAGGGAAAGGGGTGAATTTTTGGATAAGTGTAACACCATGTCACGACCCCAAAACACCCATCGTGATGGCGCCTATCGTGGAATCAGGCAAGCCACACATTTTGTTGAAATAAGATTTGTTTTTCAGAAGAATTTTAAATTCAGTAGCAAAAGTATCAACAATGATCCATTTAAAAGTTTAACATCATCAAAACATCATTTAAAAACCAAACCCAGATCTGGTGTCACCGAATCATGATCTACTACAAGGTAAGAGTACCAAAGTACAAAATAGACAACATAGTCTGGAATCATATAAATGCGACAGGAGGATAAAGAAGGAGAAATCGAGGCTGTGATCGCTAGCTGCTACCTCGAAGACTCCAGGGATCTCTGTCAACCAATCAACCACTGCTACCCGGCCTCGATGAACCTGGATCTGCACACAATGTGCATGGGGTAACGTGAGTACACCAACTCAGAAGTAACGAACCCAAACTACGAGCTGAGAGATAGTGACGGACTAAACCTTAATAATTGTAATGGAAACAGTGCACAGAATTTAGGCATGCTCACAATTTTAACAGATAATGAAAACAGAATATGACCGATATGATAATTAACCCAGGTATATCTCAGTACTCTATATGCCAATGTATCAACAGTTTGGAAATGCACCTGGTGCTCACAACTCTCACATCAAAGTCCACTCAGTACTGTATATGGCTCTCGGGCCCAGGGAAGATCCATCCAGGATAGTACACAAACACCGGTGACCGTAGTCACTCAGTACTAAGGAAAAAGGCCGATCCAACCCCACAGAGAAGCTCCATCTCCGAAACACAATACTCGGACAAGATCTATGTCCAAGGACGATCCATCCCTGACATATTGTCAACTTCGGACAAGATCCATGTCCAGGGAAGATCCATCCCACAATATCAATGCACTCACTAGGGGTGTAAGGGCTCCGGAGGGGATCCTATTGGCCCAAGCGCTATGTCTAGACAACAAAGGCATGATCAGAGTATCGGTGCGGTGTGCAGTCCGATCTAATAACTGTCTCAATAACAGGATCTCAGCCTCACTCAGTCATTACTCTTCAGTCTCTCTCACATGGGCTCACAAATGCATGAACTAGCCCGAAATAATGATAAATATATAAAATCAATAATTACCGAGACTGAGGCATGAAATGATATGCTATGACAGGACTGAGTATACAAAACCAAATAAACACATAAGGAGACAGCAATATACGACCACTCGGGTCTCGGCATTTTTCGGCGTGAAGCCCTAGCATTTGACATTGCATAATTTCGAGCATGTTCACATTAACCACATCAATAAAAGTGCAGATATCAATCCGAAATAGCTATTAGACGGTGACATGGGATAAGCCAGGCCACAATCACTCGGTGTACGCCCGCACACCCGTCACTTGGAATGTGCGTCACCTTAATTATAATCATATAGCATATAATTCAGGGTTTCGACCCCTCAGAACCAAGTTTGGAAACGTTACTTACCTCTAAACTAGCTAAAATCCTAGCCCTCAATGCCTTTGCCTCTAGACTCGGCCTCCGATTTCTCCGAATCTAGCCTAAATCAGATTTATATGATTAATATATACCAAGGAACGAAGCCCATTCGAAAATTATCAATATTAAGCACAAATCCCGAAATTGGTCAAACCTAACCCCCGGGCCCACATCTCGAAATTCGATAAAAATTACAAAACTAGAATCCTTACATCTCACGAGTTCATACCTACCAAATACACCAAAATCCAATAATGAATGGCCCCTAAAATTCTCAATTCAAAGTCTAGAACCTCAAGCCCTAATCCCCCAACTTTAGTCACTAATTTCCATAAATTTCACCCCCAATCAGTCAAATAATCATACATAAACGAGTTTTAAGTCCAAAAGTCTTACCTCCACGAAGAACCCTCGAATTTCCTCTTCAAAACCCTCCAAAAGCTTCAAACCCGTATAGAAATGGTGGAAAAATGACCAAAACTCGCTAAGGGTTCTATTTATATGCTCTGCCCAACGATGACCGCACTGTGGTTAATTTATCGCACCTGCGGACCCACATCTGCGGTCCTAGGTGCACACCTGTGCAAATCACTTAAGGGTCCAAAATGCGCACCTGCGACTCACCTACCGCACCTGCAACTCTGCAGGTGCGGCCCATCTTCTGCATCTGTGGTCCTTCTCCAGCCTAGCCCATTCTACATCTGTGATCCCTCTTGCGCTTTTGCAGACTCGCACCTGTTGTCCCCTATCCGCAGGTGCGGAAAAATCAGAAGGCTTCACACCAGCAGTTCCAAAATGCCAAAAACCACGCTGATAATCATCCGAACTCATCCCGATGCCCTCGGGACCTCAACGAAAAGTACCAACAAGTCATAACTGATCACCCGGACTTAGTTGAACCCTCGGAACACCCAAAATAACACCGAAACATCAAATCAACCCATGATTCAAGCCTAAGGATTTCAAAATTTTCCTAAAATCACCAATGATGCCGAAACTAACCAAAATCGTTCGAATGACCTGAAAAATTGCACACACATCCAAAATGACGCTACGAACCTGCACAACTTTCGGATTTCCATTCCGACCCCGATAGCTAATTTTTCACTGCCGACCGGAAATTTCTAAAAACTCAAATTCGCCAATTGAAGCCTAATTCTATTCAGGACCTCTGAACTATATTCCGAACAGACTCCTAAGTCCCAAATCACCCAACAAAGCTATCCGAGCCCAAAAATCTGCATTCCGAGGTTGTTTACCTAATAGTCAACTTCCGGTTGACTTTTCTAACTATAAATCCAACTTAAGATACTAAGTGTGTCATTTCTCACCACGACCACTCCGAACACGAACCAACCGACCCAACACATCATAATAGGCTAGGCAACACATGACAAAGCATAAATAGGGAAAACAGGTGCTAATCTCACGGAACGACCGGCCGGTTCGTTATACACCCCCCCAACACGGTAGCCCAAAGAGGCATTAATAATGACTCTTAATTCTCAATTCAAGGTGTCATTTTAAGAGAATATATGTGTCTTATTCATTATGCAAATAGGGCCCACAAATCTTAAACGTAAAGGACTTTCATATATCTTTGAGTAAGACATTTATGGATGGAGATCAATATTTCCTAATGAATAATTCTTAGGCAATGTTATTTGCTTCAAAGACTTTCATGCGAAGTTACACTGTGTAATAGCAACGGGGTTTTGCGATTCTAAGGGAGTATGGTGCAATTATTCTCAAGAATATCATACGGATTTTCTCCTACTTCTATCCGTCGTTACATGTTCTCGCAAGTAACGTGTGTTAGAGGGATTGTCAAGAGAATCATCTCAGGTATGTTAAGGCTAAAGCTTTCTTCATTTTGGCATGATCTCGTAATTACATGTGTTTGATAAAGAGGCATAAAGAGAAGTTCTTACTCCCAAATTTATATACATTATCTAGTCTCATAAGTTACAGTATTCTCCCTTATCGAGACTTTATATTCAATAGAGTATGGTCTTCTTCCAATCAAGAGAGAAAAAGGTCTTATATACATTATTACAGTATTTTCACCACTATCGAGTTGTAATCGGTGGGCGGGCCCCTATTAGGCAACCTATGATTAGATGGTAAGTTATATACCAAGCCTACTATGGCCGAGTGTCTATGAGCGAGCTCAGTTGATCGAGATACAAATCCTAGTATGGTCGAGCGCCTATGAGCGAGCCTACTACGGCAGAGCAGTTATATATATTGAGCCTTATAAGGCCGGGCAACTATTTTACTTGCTATATTGAGAAAGTTGAGTCTGTATGAGCATGTGAGCATATCTTCGGATTATCTTTGACTCCCAGTTACTTTTAGTTATTATATTATCAGTTCACTTCCAACTTTCAGTATATTTCCTTACATACTCGGTACATTATTTCGTATTGACGTCTATTTTTTAGGGGAGCTACATTTCATGCGTGCAGGTTCATACAGATAGACGGGTAGACCTCCTCATTAGGTGTTTCCCGAGTTCAGCTTGATTGGTAATCTACATGCCCTTCAGAGTTGCTGGGTCTAGGGCTTTATGTTCATCTTCTGTATATATGTATATATATTATGAGTAGGTCGAGGCCCTGTTCCAATCACAGTATATCCATCAATAGAGGCTTGTAGACATATCATGTAAGTTAGTGCACTATGTTGGGCTTGTAAACCTTTTTTGTATATTTTGTTGGTTTTCCAGCCGTAGTAGTTATGACGGCCTTGTCGGTCCAACTTTATATTGATGTCTAGTCAGCATTCGCAATTGTCTTGCAATGTGACCCATAGTAAAAGTATGACATTATATGTTTATCATCCCTTAGTCGCAAGTTGGTACGCAAGGTTAGGTGAGGCCCAGGGTGCCGGTCTCACCCGCAGGTTCGGGGCGTGACAAAAGTGGTATCAGAGCAGTTCTATCCTAGGGAGTCTACAAGCCGTGTCTAGTAGAGTCTTGTTTATGAGTGTGTCATGCACCACACTTAAAAGTATGAGGCTACAGGGAATTTAGGATTGTGACTCTTTCTTCTTACTCTAGATCGTGTGGTAGAGTTCACTTGTAAGAATTCAGATTCCTAAATTATATTATATTCGTAATACAATGATACCGACATTTAGAAAGACAGTTGGTAAGGTATTGAATATGGATGTGGAAGAATTGAGTCAGAGGAACTCAATTTTGCATCATGCTATGATGAGTAAATGTAAGGTCTCCAGTAGAACATGTGGATACTGAGACTTGTAAGCTTTTTGATAAGGATCCCTAAGGCAAGAATGTCTATTCACTCTTATAATAAAAAGGAATAAGAGATTTAGAAGCTAGATACTAGTTTCAACAAGTAAAATAAGCAAGGTGAGGAAGGGTACAAGGCACCCAGTTAATGAAGAGTATCAGTATTTACAACTCAGACAGAAAAATATAAGCATTTTGAGTTACCTTCAACAATAACAAATGTATGTACAATTGGCGACACCCATCTTATTTATGCCCTATGGGGGCTAACATAAGTAGTATAAGAGAAAGACGGATATCAGGATCCGGCTGGGGTTAGAGTGACCCAAAATGGGGGATGGATTGTTTGTGTTAGTTGACATTGCCGAAGGATATTGCAAATGTGCTAATAGATCTCCTTGTAAGACACCCAGATGGTGCACTCTAAAATAGTACAACTAGATATTAGTACTACAAAGATAGGCACTGGAAGCATTGAAAGGGATAAATATTACCTTAGTATGGCTCCCGGCCCTAGTAAAGAAAGAATGTTAGGCAACCCGAAGAGCCAGTAGATGTTAGTAAGGTGAGATAAAAGCAAAAGAATGTCTTGTTGAAATTTTCAAAATAAAGTGATAGATAGAAATGTTAGCAGGGAAATAAAAAGAGAGATAATGAAGCATTATGAGTAAGATGTGATACATGGATGACAACGGTAGAGTATTACAAAATCTATAGTCAAATGAAGGAAGAGATGTGTCACGCCCCAAACCTAGGGAGGCGTGGCTGGCACCTGGTGCCGCATTGGCCAGAGCAAACAACTTTACAATTTTGTTTTTGTAATTATCATGGGCCAACATGACCACAACTCGTAATGTATAACTATACGTGGGAAAACACTATATCACTGAATCATTTTTCTTAAAACATGAATACACATGGGCCGTCAAGGCCTCTGACATACTGTACAAAATGAACCTCTATCTACAAAGTCTCTAAGATTATTTGACATCAAATGGGATAGGGTACCGGCCTACCTATAAGTCTGTAGCAAAACTTTGACACGATAACTCATGGACTCGGCTGCACTTCGAATGAGGTGGAGTCTTACCGATCCTTTGATGAATGCCAATCTCATCTACTATGAGGGCTCGTCAAACTGATTATCTATACCTGCCGGCATGAATACAACATCCCCAACAAAAGGACGTCAATACGAATAATGTACCGAGTATGTAAGTCAGAACTAAAATATAATCATTATTAAACATTAATTGACGACATATAAGAATCAACCTGAATCTCTTAAGTACCACCGTATATGCATACTTATTATACTTACATATATATAATGCTTCTCTTTGAGACTATATGTATGATGCATGACTGCCCAACTGATCAACGGTAATTGCCCGACCGGCCGCAGCACGGTGGTAAATGAATATTCATGAAGATGCAAGTATTACTATATTGTAAACATTAACATATTTATCAAATACATCAATAGGGATCTATATACATACTTAGACATGCTCGGATATCACTTTACGGGAATGAATAACATAGACATCCTTAACTGCTAAGAGTAGAAACACTTATGGAATAGCATTACATTTACGTATCGTTACTTAGATCATGCCAAAAGAAAGAAGGGATAGCCTTAACATACCTGAACCGATTCTCTTTTGCGAAAACACGTAATGGTGGATCGAATTTCACTACAAGAAAATGGTGCTTTAACGAGGGGAAATCTGGTCGTTAAAAGTCCAATTCCGGTCGTTATAAGCTGATAACGACCGAAAAAAACTGGTCGTCACCGGTCGTTAAAAGTCCCGACGTTAAAAGTTGACGACCGGTTTGCAATCAGGTCGTTAAAGGACTTTAGCGACCAAATAATTTTCGGCTGTTAAACATGCTTTTTAGCGACAGGATTTTCCCCTCGCTAATTTGTTATCCGGTCGTTAAAAGTCTTTAATGACAACAATTTATTAAGCCAATTCAAGTTCTTGTAGCGACCGATATTCCCTTCGTTAATTGTATAATTACTTTTAACAATCAAAATTCTCTTCGTTAATAGGCATTTATCTATTTGAGAAACCTTTCGCTAAAGAGTTTTATTGACCACATTTGTCTTCGCTATTATGAAAATGTAATAAATTTAATAAAAATTTAAATTACATGAATAATAATGATTATTTGTATGCTTTCATACACGATCAACAACATTGAAAAATAAGCCAAATACTTGATATCTTGTTAATACAAAGAAGTAAAGTATCATTTTTACCAGAAACCATTCCAAATTGTAAGAAACCATCGTACTAAAACAATAAAAAGTAAAAATAACACAACACCATCCAGGAAGAATAAAGTGAGATGAGTTAATCATCATTTTAAATAATTTTTAAAAATAAAAAAGGTAAAATTGTAGTATATATATGTACATAAGACAATGTCTTTAAACCATCTTTGACGAACCAAAAACCTCTTGTACTTCAAGTCGTTCTACACTTTCTTCAAGGATTCTTCGGGCTTCAACTTTTTGATCTGTTAAAATAACAAATTTATGCTAGTTTAATAACAAAGAACAATCAACTAAAGAAGAAAATGAACACGTTAAAGGAAAAATGAACAGATAACACCTTAAATTATCGAATACACAGATAGATAACCATATTCACGAGAAGTAAGTTGACTAGCCAAAGAAGTGATAAGTTCAATTAAATTCTAGCCTAGTACCAGACTAACTAATTGGAGATGTAACTTTGCCTTTGCTTTTTGTGGTTATCTGAGACAGGAGTCCTTGGGGATAACCGATTAAAAAAACAACTGAAGCACAAGTCAATGGTAGTCTAGATTTGCAGCTATTGCAGCATTTGACATATCCTCCTATGTTACTACAATTTCCAAATTTCACATCTAATCGAATGAATCCCTCTTAGCTACTAGGAATGCTGTCTTGATCCACATTCAACTATGTTTCTATCAACAGACATCATGAATACCAGAACAACATTAAATTTAAAAAGGACATATAAAAAGTAAATGAACAATCCGAAAAATGATACAAGCTAGACAAAAAATATATATGTTAACTACCAGGAAGAATATATAATCACTTCAAAGTAGCATTCAAACAAAATTCAGTATTAGGTACGTCGTAACCGCTAAAAGAAGAGGAGTTATTGACCTGAAAACTTTATCTAAAGAAATACTAAGTGGGATGTATAGTATAAAGTGAGGTCTGTCTGAAACTAGTCACATGCCACTATGCTACTGTTGCCTGGCAATTATGTTATTACCTTGGGGGTGCCAAGTTATTGATGATTTCATGTTTTCTATAATCTTGTTTCTGATATCTTTTTGATTAGTTACATTTATGTTTCACTCTTTTTTGGATTGATATTTTTTGATAAATTACTTCCTTTTGTTTTCTCAACTTAATGTGATGAGTGTTATTCTGCTCCATATCAAAGGGACACAGTTTTCCAAATGGTATGTTCTGAAGGAGGAAGGTTTCACAGCTATGCTAAGTTATGCAAAAAGTCTGTCAAGGAAAAAGATAATAGCTAATCTTTCATTGGGATGTCGATGACTATTCCATGCCAAAAATTATAGTATCAGACACATTTATACGAAGAATATTGGTTATTGTGTGTGTAGAGGAGGTTGCCTATGATCATGGCTGTAGTAAAAATTGTGATGATGGCATGATCATGGTGTTCCTCTTATATATTACATGATTTGGGATGAGTGTTGGATTGAAGTACAAATGAGGAACAACATAATCCTGGTCACCAGGGTTTTACAATGTATTAAGCAACAAAAATCAGAAGGAATACTCCAATTCTGTTTTTTTTATTAAGGGTTACATCTCTTTTGTAGATTGGATAGAGTCTACTTAATCGATGAAGTGGGGGATGTAACAAATATAATTTTTAACTGTGTTCCTTGAAGTATTACCCTAATCACATAAAGAATAGAAAAACGCTTTCAAGGCGATTCATGGATGATGAGTATATATCACTAACCCATATCCAATGTATGCAACAGCCTACAAAATCAGCTTATAACAACTGAGTAAGCTATTACCATGGAGCAAGGAGGAAGAACTATAAGTGTAGGAACAGAGCTACACAAAACTAGGCAAAGATCTAGCCGTATGACACAAGGCAATCTCTAGAATATATAGGAGATCACATCCATGTAAGTATGTAAAATTTAAATCATCAATATTACTTTCGGCAGATTAAAGAAAAAATAGATTCCAAACTGAAAAAAAAGGAACATTATTTCTTTATTCTTTTCTAACTAAAACACCCCGACCACAGATAAGTTGTTTGAACCCCATGTACCCTTTTCCTCCTTAAACTTAACAGTTACCTCCCACTCTCTGACCACCACCCCAAGTTTCGTTCTGTCAAGCTAAACCAACATGTTGAACTGTTGCATAATGAGAATCACAAACTTGCGAAATATAATGGAAAGAGTAATGTCAAGAACTGGGCAATCAAAACCTACAGGTAGTGATACAAAGCAGAGAGT